>JBBPRR010001541.1:0-10165 GCA_038093115.1 Hortiboletus flavorubellus | reverse complement strand
AAGGGAAAATAGGGGTACATACTAGACACTATGGTCTATATGTCCCTCAATTAGCTAAGCATTTGGACCGTGGGAATAAGGTGAAAACTCAAATCTCAGGTCAAATGTCTAACTTCATATATACAATAACTAAGTATCCGCATCCAAACATTTTGGTGCAGGTCACTGGGCCACCAGAAATCACGTTCCAAGATAGCCTTCGTACGAAAACAGCTCAAGTGGCCAGTGAGAGGAGAAGAGTGAATGGAATGAAGAAGGGAAGAGTGAGAGGCCGGAGGAACATACATACGGCCTTTGAAAAAGAGATGACCATTATCGAAGGTCCAAATAGAAAGAGAGGAACGAGGGAACAGTGGAGAACCATCGGCAAGATTAGCAAGTGCACAAAGAACAAGAGGATCGGAGGAAGAAGAATTTCGTATGTGGGTCGCAAGAGAAACATCCAAGGCATTAATAACTGCAAGATCAGGGAGAATGGGAGTGTCCGCGTTGTCCATAGTGGTGTCAAGATGATCTCGCTGAGAGAGAGCATCAGCAGGAGCCATTTGGGTACCAGGAAGAACTTTCCAGGCAATATCAAAGTCCTGGAGGAAGAGAGACCATCGAGCTTGACGACGGGAGAGTTTACGTGGGTCTTTCAAATATGAAAGGTTCTTGTGGTTGGTGATAATGGTGACAGGATGGGAGGTACCTTGAACATACTGTTGCCATTCAGTAAGAGCGAGAATAACAGCAAGGAGTTCTCGATCATAGATATCATAATTTCGTTCGGCGAGGGCAAAAGTATGAGAAAAGTAAGCACAGGGATGGAGGTCGCCATTTGTGTCAGCTTGGAGGAGAACAGCACCGGCTGCTAAGAGAGAAGCATCGGTCATGATGGAGAAAGGGCGAGTGATATTAGGAATAGCGAGGACGGGAGTGGAGGCGAAAGCTGATTTGAGAGAGTTGAAAGCTTTCTGTTGGAGGGAGGTCCAGTTCCAGGAGATATCCTTGCGAGTGAGGAGAGTTAATGGGGCAACAGTGTGGGAGAAGTTAGGAATGAACTTCTGATAAAAATTAGTGAAATCAAGGAAGGAGCGAACTCCTTTGACGGAGGTGGGAGGTTTCCAGTCACAGATAGTGGATGTCTTGACAGGGTCCATCTGGATTAATCCCTGACCAATGATCGTGCCTAAGAATTCGATGTGAGGAGCATCAAAGATACATTTCACTAATTTCAGGGAGAGTCCGTGTTCACGAAGACGAAGTAAGACCCGACAGGTGCGTTCGTGGTGGAGAGCTAGGTCACCATTGGTGTGAATACCAAGATCATCCATATAGATCTTAAGCCAGCGTTCAGCGATCATGTCAGCTAAGATATGGTTCATGAAAACTTGGAATGTGGGGGGTGCGTTACAGAAACCAAAGAACATAACTGTGGGTTCGAAGAGTCCGAAGGGCGTGATGAAAGCTGCCTTCCATTGATCAGATTCTTTGATTCGGATGTTGTTATATCCCCATCGGATGTTGAATTTGATGAACCAGGTGGAGTTCTTTATGTCGTCGATGAGTTCAGGGATAAGAGGGAGAGGGTATGTGTTGCGAATGGTGTGGGAGTTAAGATATCGGTAATCTTGGCAAGGACAAAGAGAACCATCCTTTTTTGGAACAAAGAAGAATGGGGCAGCTTGGGGGGATTGCGAGGGGAGAATACGACCAGTGTTGAGATGTTCGTCAATGAATGATCGACAAACCTCTTGTTCTTTAGGGTTCAAAGGGTATACCTTGGCGATTTTCGGGACAAAAGAAGGTTTCAAGTCAATGGTATGGTCAAAGGGGCGATGGGGAGGGAGTTGATCATAAGTCTTCTCAGAGAAGACATCTTCGAAGTCATGGTACCAGGAGGAAAGAGAGATTTCGGCTGGTTTGTTTTCTTGGGCAAGTTGGGTGGACAGCGTCACCTTGTTGATGGTTTCACCCTTCTGGGGAAGGTACTCACTCGGAGATGCATCGACCCCATTGGGATATCTTTCGGTAAAAAGGGTGGAGATTTCATGGTCTACGTCCAAGTCAAGGAGTCGAAGAAGGTATGTCGAGGAAGTTCCTCAGTGGACGGAGAGGAAGGGATATTGTTTGGGAAGGAAATAGTGTGAGTGGACCAGTTGATCTGGGGGTTTCGAGAATGTAACCAAGGCATACCAAGTATGATTTGTTTTCGACCAAGGGAAAGGACCATTAGCTCAATATGTTTGGGTCGTTTTCCAATATGGATCAGAGGTCGAGCTCTCCAAAGGATAGTGCCTTTCTTATTCTGAGTGCCGTCCACATTATAAGCTTCCAGGGGTTCTGGGAGGTGTTGCAAGGGGTAATTCATATGAGAGAGGAGTCCAAGGTCAATGAAATTTCCGGTAGCTCCGGAATCGATGAGGGTGGTGGTGACAACGATTTGCTTTCCGACTTTTAGCTTTACAGGGAATCGAAGGGTGTGTTCATTTTGTGGAGCTACGATTACATGACGGATAGAATAGGAAGGAGACGTCGAGGCAACTTCCCAGTTTAAAAATCCTGTTCCTTGTTGGCCACAGATTCATCATAACATATCTGGAGAACCTGAAGGATTTCTCCTTCGTCCTTTCCCTTGGTCTTGAGCGAGTTAACGAAGATGGCAAGGGGTAAAGAGGTTTCGATAGGAGGAGGAATGGGTGAGGAGGAAGGTGCAATCTGAGTGGTACGGATATTCTGTGGGTGAGGGGGTCGCGGGGTAAAGTTGCAAGGTTTGTTACATTGGGAGGCGTTATGTCCAGTATTGTGACATCTGAAGCATCGCCCTTCTCGAATGCATTTGGCTCATTCTTGGGGAGTAAGCTTAGAAAGCAAGATGACATTGACGTCCATAGCATTGGGGTCTTGGGTAGAAGATGAGGGTCGCATGGGGTTGAAAGATCTTCCTCCTTTCAGAGCAAGAATATACATCTTCTGCGCATGGAATGTCTTTGCTTTCTCGATCCATTCTTTAGCTGTAGTGGGGATGGTTGCCATGGAGAGGATCATGGTGGTGAGTTGTTGGTCCAGTCCGAGAGAGAACTGGTCAATGAGGGTAATGTTGTTGGTGATTCCAGCATGGGAGGAGAGGTTCTGGAAATCAGTGATATATTTCTGGAAGCCATCGTCAGTGACTCCATCAGGATGATGGAAAGATTTCTGGGTGAGTTTAGATAGTTCATGGTGAGCGGTGGCTTTGGTGTCGAAGGGGAAGAAGGTGGATTCAAAATTTTTAGTGAATTTGTCAAAGGTTAAGTCCAATGGGTCAGTGGTAACGTCGGACATCTTGTCATACCACATCTTGGAGAAGGAAATTCCACATCCTTGACTCATCTTGTTCAAGGTGGTCATGATTCTCTGGAAGTCGAGGATATAAAGATCTTTGTTGATAGCGAAATATGCACACATGGCCTTAATCCATCGTGTGGCGTCAGCAGGTTCGCTGAAAAAATCAGCGGGGAGGGCTGCTTTTAATTCAGTAGCTCAAGACATGGGAGTTGGGGTGGTCAAGGGGTTTGACGTCAATGGGTTGGCTGGGGTACAAGGGTTTCTAGGTTGTTGGGGGGTACTAGATCCTGGGGTTGCTGTGGTCAGAGGGTCGAGATCAATGTCAATGTTGGAAGTGTTTTCATCAGACAATCCATAGCATCTGCGAATGGCTCGACTAGAGTGGCTGGAAATCTAGCTGGTGGGAGTGTCCTGCTCCTAGATAGGAGGGACAAAAGGAGACACTTGTTCTTTTGTTACGTGAAGTGTACACAAAGGAACACTCGAAGAATTCATACTCCTCAGGAGGTACTCACGAAGAGACTCTACATCTGAGCAAGTTACGAAGAACAAAGGTTCAAGGGTTATGAGAGACGATGGTCAAAGACAAAGGTTACTAAGGACGAGGGTCTCTGTCAATCGGACAAGAGGACACAAGAGCACGCTAGATTGCGTAGAATGAGTGTAAAGAATACAAGTACAGACGGTCTAGTATACGTACTAGGGGATGCTTCATCAGAGAACTTGAGAGAAGATAGAAGAATGTTTAGGTAAGGGGGGAACGCGTCACCTAGGACTAATGGAGAATAAGGAACTATGAAGCTGATACAAGAGAATCGGCCGAGGAGAGACTAGTCTGAAGAATATGAAAGAATACAAAAGAAGGGTCAAAGAAGAACAAACATAGGGTTAATTGGGTTAACAAGAAACAAACCAAACTCATAGTAGGTTCGAAAGAGTCCTAAATGGCAAGGAGTTATACGTCGAAAGCAAAAGAGATACATGCCATGCATTAAGAGAAAAACCGTAACAATTATCATATTATAAATTTCAAATTATATTCTAATGATGTTAGGTTTTTTTACCTGCTATTGTGGGACTTGTATCAGATAGGATGGTACAAGCCATAGCTGCCTTCTTGAACTTTTGTTATCTTGCCTGACAGTCATCACTAGATGAGGATGATTTAACTGCCATGAAAGAAACACTACAATACTGGGAAAATTGCCGATCTATCTTTGTGGAAACTGGTATTCAACCTCATGGAATTTCAATTCCTCGTTTGCATTCACTCAAGCATTATGTCTCTCATCTCTAGGATTTTGGTGTTCATAATGGTCTATGTTCCTCAATCACAAAGTCAAAGCATATCCATACAGTCAAATTCCCTTGAAGACATTCTAATCATCATGAAGCATTAGGTCAAATGCTGTTGACCAATCAAAGACTTGACAAATTGACTTACTTTGAGGCTACTCATGCAGGTATGTGATTTCAAAATTGACTCTATACTTTAATGTTGGAATAACTTGATATAAGATCTTTTAAATATCCCACTACTTTCCAGTAATGTTCAAGCCATCTTATCAGGAGTCTCTCAAGAACAAGATGCTTGGTTGAGTGATGTTGAGGATGTTGAAGATAAAACATCAGATGCAATAGTCCAATTGGCAAAAACTCCTTGTAAGTTTTCTTAATACTTTTCTAAGCACTGAAACAAATTATAAGTTAGCATCATGTCACCAACAGTATTTGGCTGATGTTGCCATAAAAACTAAGTGTCCATCTCTACCTGATTTGGTGGCATATTTCCTTTATGAGCAACATACTCCTGATGCAAATATGTCAAGAGTAGATGTTGACCCATCCAGATATCCTAGGCTTATGGGCAAAGTATACTCTTATACTTTCGCAACTGCAACATTTTATGCTCCTAGTGATGCATCTGGAACTGGAGGGATGTGTAGACAACGCATCTATGCAACTCCACTTTGGAGAAATACTGGATTAGAACGGTATGATTGTATATTTGCTGAAAAGGATCCCACTTTGCCAGGTTTTCAAGGCATATTTGTTGCACAAGTATTGCATTTTTTTGACTTTCATTTTCGAAACCAACTTTATCCTTGTGCTTTGGTTCATTGGTTTGACACTATAGGTGATAAACCATGCATTAATACAGGTATGTGGATGGTACAGCCAGAGTATGATGATGAAGGAGCACCAGTACTATCTGTGATTCATTTAGATTCCATTATGTGGCCTGCTCATTTGATTGGTATCTATGGTTCCAATTCTATTCCTAGAGATTTACACTTCAGTGATTCACTTTCTGCTTTCTCTGCCTTTTATGTTAACAAGTATTCAGATTATCATGCATATAAATTGGCTTTTTAGCATACTATAAACAATCTTTGATCTGGATATGTCTGTCCAGTCTGGCTAGTGCTAGCTAGTCAAGGGTTGGTTTGCTGATGCATTATGTGCCAATGATCTTTCATTCTTTTCCTTCTTGATTCCTTGTCCTCTTTTGTTTTTAAAATCCTCATTGTGAAGAAAGACTAACTGATATTTGAATTATTGATATGTATCAATGATACATAAGGCATTGATGAAGGAGCTTTTAGTTGCACAATAAATAGATAAATATATGATCATGGTGATTGGATAATAAATGTCTGTGGATATATAATAAAATAATATTCTAGATTATCATGCATGAAAGAGTAGATCAAGGAGAGTGGATTGCAGCTGGTGGTTATGAGTCATCCTCAATACCATCAATATCACCATTCTTGGCTACTCTATTCAAGTATTGACAATTAGCACAGTAGAGAGCTTTCAGCTTTGTAAGATTATCCTTTAAGGACACTTGCATACTCTTCTTTCATTACCCTAGTGTTCACTTGTGTAGTATCCAGATACTTACTTATATATCATGTAATCAAGTATGAACGATGTTGGGTACACTTACCTTTAAGAAACACTTTCTGATGTACTTTTTATAAAATGACTTGTGTTGTACAAGTTTTAGTATGTAATTCAACATCAAGTTTGCCATAGAGAGCAAGGAACTTTCTGCATAAGAGAAATAGTATGCCAGATTTGCAGACTTCATGGAAAGAATTAGATAATATTCAGTGGGTATAAGAGTATGTATCTATTCATTTATAGTTGCTGAGAATAAATCAAGCTAGCCAGATTGAGGCAGTGGCCACCAAAGATAAAAGAGTAACCAATAATTACTGTTCAAATGCTCTAACTTCCAACAGATACATACTTGTCAATGGTGCTTAATTGTCTAATTGAATTAGGTGTTCAATTGATCTTATATCTAATTCTATTTATGTGTCTGGGACAACTTTTCAGTTAACATTTTGCACATTTAAGGATCTAAGAAACAGAATAATCAATAGCTTTCCATCTAAGTAGATTGTAATATCTAATAAATGTGGGCATCTAACTGACCCATCAACTAATATGATCTATATATCTTAAACAATTAATCAACTAAGAACCAATCATTTAAGCATCATATGTCAACTAATTAATCTAACTGGCTATATACTTGACATCTAAGAGTATTTATTTTTCTAATTGATTTATTGATATGTGCTTATTTTACTAAACAATCTATTGAATCAATTCCCTAATTATCAATAAACCAAATGTGCTAGACTGTTTAAATGAATTGATCATTTAATGAACTTGATATCTAATTATATTTGCATATCTAACACAACTTTTCAGTTAACATTTTGCACATCAAGTGGTCTAAGGGACAAAACAATGAACCACTTGTCACCTAAGTACTTTATAATATCTAATAAGTGTAGCCATCTAACTGACTCATTAGCTAATATAATCTAGCTATCTAAGACAATATATGTGAAAGAATTAAATTGACTAAATTGACTAAGTTACTAAAAAGATCTATAACAGCCAACTCATATAGCATCTAATGGCATCTGAATATCTAACAGTTCCTAACTATATAGTGAAATGTATGACTTGAGCTACTAACCTATCTAATTGTATTACTTCCTGTAAAGTTAACTACCTAAAAGAGCTAATGTAACTATATATACTAAACATTAACTTTAGCTATATATCTAATCATCTAAATGTTCTAATAGTGTCTAATTTTAGATATATTAGACATTTAGCTCATTAGAACCTTATACTGACAGTTCACTAGAGAAATTAGATCATTCAATCAAGAATCTAAACTGTCTAAGGAAACTAAACATCTAACATGATCTAAATGATCTAAAATTAGACAGTTTAGATCGATTTAGACCATTTAGCAGAAACGCACACTTCCTGATGCATCGAAATTCAACAGAACAACGTACGCGAATACGGAGAGTGGTTTACGTCCCAGGAAGCATTTAGAATACAAGTTCGTATCACAAACATTGTTCGCGCATTGAATGCTAATCGTGAACCTTAGGATCAGCTCCCGGTTGGTGTGAGCATCGTGCCAATTATAGCTGCATCCGATAAGACACCCGTGACTCGACATACCGGTGGGCTAGAGATGCACCCCCTCTTCATCACCATAGGCAACATCGATTCCGACATTCGTATGAAAGCCACCTCCCATGCCTGGCAATGTGTTGCGTTCATACCCACACCCAAGTTTGAAACACATCCCGACTATCAAACCATCCTCCAAGCTCGACTCTGGCACAAATGTGTTGACCTTGTATTCGCCAATCTGAAGAACGCCGCCCTCCATGGCGATTTTATGGTGGATCCTTTCGGTGACATTCGACACTGCTTTATGCCACTCGTTGCGTGGACCGCAGACCTACCCGAACAATTAATGATCGCTTGCGTCTCCAAGAATGCATCCCCCGTCACCGAAGCCTCTATAAAGCAATTTGGTGATGCGAAGCGCTTTCCATCACGCGCTGGTGAGAAGACTCTGGAACGCATTTTTGACACTGCTCAAGACGTAGACCCATGGAATCTGGATCGCTTCCAAAAGCGCGCCAAGGCTCTACTGCTGTTAGGAGTTCATCTCCCTTTCTGGCGTGACTACTGGCTTTCCAACCCCGCTATATTTCTTGTCCCGGAAGTCCTCCATACATTGCACAAGCTCTTCTTCGATCACATCCTTGCGTGGTGTAAGGAGGTAATGGGAAAGGATGAACTGGACTTCCGTTTCAAATCTGCTCACAAGCGCATCAGCATGCGACAGTTTTCTGGTGGAGTCTCGCACGTCCAGCAAATGACGGGGCGCGAGCATCGTGACATTCAGCGGAAAATCGTACCTATCTTGGCAGGTGCTACCCCACCCGATTTTGTCGCCGCTGTACGTTGCATCATTGATTTCATATACCAAGCCCAAAGTCCGGTGCACACCGATACTACCATCGCATCTATGCAAGCCGCTCTCAATGAGTTCCACACCCGTAAGAATGCTATTGTCGAAGCTGGTGCTCGGAAGGGAAAATCGGGCGTCAAGACTGACTTCTACATTCCCAAACTCGAGCTCCTACAGTCATTTGCAGATGCGATCAGGAATTCTGGCGCGATCATCCAGTATACTGCAGACGTTAGCGAGCGCCTTCTTATCACGCATTGCAAGCAACCATTTCTGCGGACAAACAAGCAGGCGAAGGACTTCTCCGAACAGGTCGTCCGAATTTTGGATCGCGATCACAAAATGCGTCAATTCGATCTCTTTACCCTCCTTGCTGAACACGGCCAGTCGTTGATTAACAATGTGGTTGCTGAGGAGTATGATGAAGTTGCTTCGTCCGATCCCGCAGCTACCTGGATTTCGCGAGTTGTTCCAGACAAGGAAATGCGGTTCGAAGCTCCGCGCCCTGTGCGGAACCATTTTACGAGTGGAATACTATCCAACGACCAAGCGACTGCCCTCCACGTCACCGTTGCTCCTGACAGCAAACGGCTATCGTTGGCGAACTTGTCGCAGCTCACTCACCTTCCAGATATCGAGCAAGCTATCGTCGACTACGTTACTTCACAGACGTCTGAGGTCGCCGCTTGCATGTCCTACTTTGGATCCATCGACGTCTGGCACAAGTTCCGAGTACAGTTGCGCTCTAATTTTCGATCGTCTGTCATCATGCCCAGCCAGGTGGTTCAAGCGCACCCTCCCAGTGATCTATTTCCCTATGGAAATTGCGATGTCGTGTTGCTTGATTCGTCAGGTCAATCTCAAGATTGTAAGTATTCCAACCCTGTCTCTATTTATTGGACTGAATTGAGTAGCATATACCATTGCTCAGGTACGGACGGTCTTCAAACCGCACTTAACACCGTCCATGATGCAAGACCTCCGCTTCAACTTCCTCCTAACGCCTTTGCTTTACGTTCAACGTTTCAATGTCTGCCAGACTCCTGATGAAGATCCTTCCACTCGGATGTGGATGGTCGAGAGGTGTCTTGTAGAGACTGAACAAGGAACCGTACGTCTTGGGGAGGTCATTCCTTTGACGCGTGTTTCACATGCAGCTGAGTTGGTCGCAGTATATGGAGAGAAAGCGAATCGCGCAATCTCATCGTATACATCTCAAGAGTCCTATTCCCGCTTCTATCTCAACCATTACGCCGATAAGGAGGTATATAATGTGCTGCATGGGAAGGTTGATGAGGACTACTTCTTTCGTCCTGACCTAGACACTGCTCCACCAGAGTTCGTAGTTTCGTAGTAGCCCATATCGATCTACATAATTGATCTGTTACGGATAGGCTCCTGATAAAAATCAATCGTATGCTACCTATTATCACAAATCTAGACGAACTTCAACCTCAAGTTCCCCACCAATCAGAGGACAGTAACTATACACACGTAACAGGCCGTAAAGTGCCATCAGACTTCTTTCGCTAGGCTGTCTTAAGC
>JBBPRR010001540.1:0-10187 GCA_038093115.1 Hortiboletus flavorubellus | reverse complement strand
TGCCCAGTGCCGAGAGAAAATGCTCCTTCCCTGTGGGAATGGAAGTGAGTTATGTACACTTGATACCCGTTTCAGTAATCTACACAAACGCGTCTCTTTCCGCCATTTTTCGACTGGAGTATCACACCGACTTCAAATGACTGGCAGAGACCATCGAGATCTAGAAAGGTCGATTGTGCCACTGTTGGATGGCGCTGGCACAGCTTCTGATGAATTCATTAGCGCCATCCATGCTATGATAGAATTTATCTACCGTGCTCAGGATCCTGTGTACACTGACTCCTCGATCGCCTTGATGCAGTGTGCGCTGGCAGAATTTCATGTCAAAAAGCCAAGCATCCTTAGTCTTGGGGCGCGAAAAAGTGCCAAAGGCCCAATGGATCATTTCAGGATCCCAAAACACTAGGTGATGCAGAGCTTTGCGTGGCAGACGAAAGCCAATGGCGCCCTTATCCAGTATACTGCTGACGTCACCAAACGTTTACTCATTACCCATTGCAAAACCACATTTCAGTGCACGAGTCGCCAATCTCGCACATACGTGGACCAGATTGTGGATATCCTCAACCATGAGGAGAGTCTGCGACTTTTCGATCTCTATGTGGTCCTTCAGCTTGCAAATGAGTCTGCTATGGACAAGGTCATGGATACCGAGCACACAGCCATCACGCTCATTGACCCTATGCTTGAGTTTATTCAACGTATCCTATCCGAGAAGGAGACCACTTTCCGTGGCCCACACCCATTTCGCAACCACTTCGTCAACCCGAAGAGCATGGTCTCGGTACATGGAGATGTAGTGCTGCATGTCACCACCCGCCCTGATTGCAGCGTATTATCAGTGAAGGAGATGCAAGTACACTATGATCTCCCAGACCTCTCGCTCGTTATTTCGCATTACATCCATGAAGCCTTGCAAGGTTACACTGATTGCGGGTGGAATATTCAAGGGGATGTGTCTATGTGGCACAAGTTCCGTCTTCAGCTACATTCATCGTTTTGGTCACGTTACCTGGACAAAAGCCAGGTGGTTCAGGCTTTCCCCCCTTCTACTTCTTATCCTCTCGGAAATTGCGATGCGGTCCTACTACGCCGACCTGGTGATCGCGATATTTATGGTACGATTGCAATTCAAGGTTAACTCTTCCTCTCGTTCATGCATATTTTTAGATGTTGCCCAAGTTCGTGCAGTCTTCATGCCACGATCGACGAACGATCTCCCTTCCTACCTCACTGCCGCCCCCCTTTGTTATGTCCGCTTTTTCCGGATTCTTCCGCTCTCTAGACCTTGTGTTGGGCTATATCAGGTTGAGCGCGTAGATCCCTCGAATGGTCCCACGACAGGCATTGTCCCGCTCACTGAGGTTGTTCGTTTACTCGACCTTGTACCCATCTTCGAAACTGCCTTCTCAAACATCCCTCCGAGTAGCAACACCTGCATGGAGGGTTATGCACGCTACTATTTGAATACATTTGCTGACAAGGACACCTTCCATGCATTGTCCTTACAATCACAGTAGTTTCATGTACGAATTTGCTAGTAGTACGACATTATCATGGGGTTTGGATGATCTAGAGATTATCGAGCATGATGATAACAGTCAATCGCGACAGCCGTGATCATACTATCTCGCTCTCGCATGCGAGATTACACATTCGACCAATCAGAGCCCTTCGTCCCACGTTCGTAAACGTCCGTAAGCCCTCAAACTTCTGCCGACCGCTTGTTTCATTTCACTTGTCCTGCAGATGTTGTCAAAGAGGTAGATTGAGTCACAGAGAAAAATATTTTTTGTAGGACCCTTAATTGCCTTTTTGTAGGCGAGATCGGGCTGTGACGAGGCCGTTAACTTTAGTCTGGTGACGGCCCTGCCCGTCCAAAAGAGGTCACTGGGGCGGGGGAGGTAGTGGCTGTGAGGGCTACTGCGCAACATTGTAAACAACTTGAAGGTTTCTGCCGATATTCGGCCGTTCATCTAGTTCTGGCTCTGGGGGGAGAATTGTGGCTGTGATGTAGAAGAATTCATACGCCGTGGGAGCAGTTTCTGTGTATAAACAAGATTCCTGCCGAATCCTCGTAATGTCTAGTTTCGTACAGGTCTCCACCCGCTTCAGCATGTGTCGGGTAGCCGCCACGCCCGTTGTGCATTGCGTGCACACTCTTGCCCGCCTCCACATGCGCGTGAGTGCATGTACATACAAAAACTGAGAGCTTGGGTGTGTACACGCGCAGACAGCGAGTCCCGCGTGCGCATGCGCTCTCACAGTTACCGTGGCCTTGGCAACTAGTTCAGGATGTTGTCACTGGTTCCCCTTCATACATACTAATCCGTGTATTGATGCCATCATCATGATGGGCCAGTGTGTCTATGCCAACTTGTGATGAATAACGGGACGAGGCTCTAGGTAGAATAACAAGGGTCTTCATCAGTATGTCCTGGACTGCGTCCCATCTCTAGTCAGGCCCAACTGATTAATTTCGCTTGATTGGGCGGGGCGCATGATGCAGCGGCTTCAGACAGGACGCCACAACGCCACAAGTAGCATCCTATCCGGTGGCACTCGCCTCACAATGGTCACCAGACTAGTCGCATCCGCGATGGGCGAATGCCTGACGTTTATCTTGGTAATGCATTTGTTTAGTACATCCCTCGGGGCTCGGGCACACAACCTCCCGTCTAGAGCCAGTGACTACGGCACTCGATCTCCTGTCGCTTCCACCCATTCTAGACGTCACGGATCAAAATTCACAACTGGTTGGGTTCCATCGAACGCGCCGCAGAGCTTTTCCAAATGTGGACGGCATGTCCGATTACTGCACCCACGGTGGCCGCCGGACATTGTAGGCGTGATCACCAACAACAGCTTTGCTTTGTCAATCTTCGACGACTTTGCCATCCGCGCAAACGGTGCAACTGCGACGTACAAAACAGGTTCCATGATGTTTGGCCCAAGTAGCGAAGATTGGATGAGCGACGTACTAAAGGATGTCCCGATCTTCGGCATCTCCGACAAGCGTGTTCTAAAGAGGACAGATCTGGATTGAAATGTAGGATGTTCGATCGGGGTGCGTCGAGAAGCTGGGGAAGAAGTTAGGTTAACGCTCAAGCTTCGTTCTCCGTTTCGTTGATGTAATTCATACCGATGAAAACACGGCAATACTTAGAGCTGCCTCGAATTAATATCTCGCCTATCGTCGAAAAGGGCCGTAGATCTACGCGCAGCAGAAGAAAAAGGTAAAGGAAGTGACGCCTGGATACAATTTTTGAGGGCCCTATTTAACACCACTACGAACCGTTGCGGTCCGGACCAGGAACGCGCGCGTCATAGCTTCTGGAGTGGGACATCCACCTTCTGCGGTCACAAGCTGTAAGGACCATGGCCCGAAGGGCCATGGTGTGCGATCTATGTGCGAAGAGGGACGCTCGGGGTGTCAGTCCACTCGCCTGTCCGTGAGGCGCTCCTCTCCGAGGATCAGAGCGAGCCGGACCATGGAAAACCATGTACAGTACAGGTGGAGGAGGGGCGGCTTCGGACGTACCGTTTTGAGCCTGCGAAAGCTCTCATCTGGGGGCTACCCCTACCCCTACCGCTGTCCTTCCGAGACCGTTTAGGATACCAGCTACTAATCTTAAGCCCTATCGAGGGAGTTGGTCAAACCACGAAATGGCCCGCAACGGCGGGGGCGCGACACCAGATAGATTGGTTGCGATGCGGGTAAAACGAGTGGGAATGGGGCAAGCTTCCTGCTCGGCGAAGCCTATGTACCGGGTGCCAGTGGGCACGAGCCGGCAAAACCCACCACTCGTTTCGGAGATCGCCAGCGCACTTTATAATATCGCTGCCATACGGTCCCCACAGTGGAACGTTTCACTGTGGGATCGCTCTTCGCCATCCGTAGAGGATTCGATAAGCGACATAGATTGGTGTTATTCCCATTGACTGGCCTAGTCTCTGGGTTTTGATTGGAGTGTGCAAGACATTTCAAGTGGACACTTCATTATTTGAAACTCCGACGCACATACGCGTCTCACCCACTCACGTCCGCCATGTCTGTCGCACTCACAGACAGCCAAACCCTCCTTGCCTTCAAAGCTGGACGGTCCTTTAGACGCGGCGATACTAACTTTGTCGATGCCAATCCCACCAAAGGCGCGATCGTGCTTTCCAACAGCGACGACGGTCTCCTGCACTTTATGTGGAAAGACCGCGCGACGGGGAATTTCGGCGAGGACCTGATCCTCTTCCCCGGCGATGCGACCTTTGAAAAGGTGGCGCAAGCCCCGGGTGGGAGAACGTACGTCCTCCGGTTCGAGAGTTCGGACCAGAAGCACTTTGTGAGTCGTCCGTTCGTCCCTGACCTGACTCGACGTGTACTTGACGAAGGACTCTTAGTTCTGGATGCAGGTGATGCAGGCTTTCGTGGATGGGTGCGTGATGGCGACGGGTGATCTGACAGGTCTTTTTAGGATGCATCGTCTCGTCGGGACGACGAGTTTGCACATAATCTCAATAGATTGCTCTCTAATCCGAGTATCATTCCTGTCTGGGACTTGAGGACGGTCGAGTCCCAGGCATCCACGTCGACGCCTGGTGCATCTACCTCGCAGACACCCACTGCGCCGTATGTCGCGCCGTTCTTACCCAGCTCACGTGGTCTCACTTCCTTGCTTTGTAGATCTGGCAACACGTCCGCGTCCCTCCCTCCAGGGACAACACCCGAACAACTTGCGCGTCTCCGAGCGCTCGTCACCTCCATGGGTGCCAACGCCGGTCCAAATCCAGGTTTGTAGCTTCACCTCTCTCCTGCTCTCTTCGACTCACCACGTCGCCTAATATCAGACGACGACGTCTCCCTCACAGATATCCTTACACCCTCCAATATCCTCCCGCTCTTCACCTCCCACCCTGCACTCCTGTCCTCCCTTTTCCCTCACCTCCCTCCAGACCTGTTACCTTCTGGCAACACGCCGTTAACACCTCACCAGACAGCCCAACTCACCGAGAATCTCCAGCGCACGATAAGCTCACCTCCATTCCGCGCGGCAGTCGCGCAGCTCGATAGGGCACTCAGGACAGGCGCATTAGGAGGGTTCGTCAGGAGCCTTGGGTTACCGGAGAGCGCAGGCGCAGGGGTTGGCGCGTTTTTGAGGGCGATCGGGGAACAAGCCAGGAGGGAAGGGCAAGGGGGGAGCGGACAAGAGGATATGATGGAAGAGGACTAGATGTCTTTTGCAAATTTCGCACCATTGTACCTGCGTGCACTACTTGAAGGAATAGTCTGCTACAGCGGGAACAAATATACAGATATTAGCAGCAAAAATGACGAGTGTACGGGTGCATGTGGTGAGACAGAATAGGACATGACGCGACCACCGCAGGAAATATATCAAATGATCGCGTTCCACAGGGTGTCAAGTTCCCCGACGTACGTCGTAGTATGCTAGTGACCGCGCTCTGTCAACCAGCGCAGTACGATGTCCCTGAATACGTCGGGTCAGTCACTAGCCACCACCCGCATTAATGCCCTGGAACTCACAGGTTGTGCTGACTTCGCATCGAGCACTAGTGAATGATAGTGAGTGACATTGAGTTCGCGCGTTGAACGGATTCGCGTACAGAATAACACTGGAGAAATAGAATTGAGTAAATACCGAGGGAGAGGTGAGTTACAAGCACGCACCGAAACCGGACGATTGTGGATTTTGTCCAGTTGGCTACATGCACGTGAGCCGTCGCAACAAGTTCTCTACGACAGGAGCACTTACAGTTCGCGGATGAGGTCTTTTACAGTTGCATGGTTCGGAAGGTCGTTTTTATTCCCGAGCTGGAATGATCAAGGGACGTGCGACAGTAAACGAGAGTCAGCACAGCGGGTAAATGATGCGACACCAAAACACGATTTTGGGCGATGAATACGCACGACGAGTAATGGGACGCCGACGAGACTGGGTTGCGAGAGCAAATGGTGGAGCTCAAAGCGAACCGTGTGGAATTTGTCTTGCTACATGTGCATAGCGTCAGCTAATCATAGCTAGGACACTCCGTTGTACCCGGATACACACGTCTGCTGAATCTACGACGAACCTTCACCGACGGTGAGTTTTCATTCCATCACACAGAGAAAGAGGGGTTTTGGGTCCAAAAAGAGAACAAACGAGACACGAGAGAAGGGGAACGAGAACGCACACGACTGCATCAACACCGTTACAGTACCTCTCCCACATAGAACGGAATCTTGGTTGACCGGCGACGTCCCAAATTTTGAGTGTCACCGCGCCCTTGCGTACTTTCCGATAATTGAAGGCGACGGTCGGTACGACGTCCTCTGTCCACTGTCGTTTATCACCACGAAATGAGCTCGGTTCCAGATGGGGGATGTCATCGAGAAACGCAACTTGCCCAGACCCAATGACGTTCACAAACGACGTCTTTCCAGAAGCCTGCATAAGGTCAAATAGCGTTCGAGTGCTTCTACATCTCCATATGCGTAGGGAAGCACACCTGTAATCCCACCACCGAAATCTCGGCCGATTTGGCAAAGAAGATGCTATGAGACACATTTCCCATTAGTATATGCTCGTTCGACGAGAGTATGGACACTCGCCTGCTGAACCAGAGGAAAACAGAGGAGAAGAACGACATCGTGTGCGTCCGCGGTGCAGCTGGATGGCTGAGTTGACGTACTCTTGGGGGAAGCGCCGCGGAGTTCGAAAGTGTACTTTGTCTGGCTGGCGTCTTCGCGTCGTATTCATGCAATTTTCTGGGTCCGCCGCATTCTCCATCTTGATAGATCCTCATAATGATTGTATTCAAGTCTCTAATAGGTACTTTGAATCGCCTTTCAGGATTTTGGACTTACGACACCCATATGTTAGGTACCCACCAACTCCGATAAGTACTTATGCCGTAGAGGTATGGTCGGAGAACCGGTGGTATGGCCTAGTGGTAACGTCACATGGCTACAGTGGTCATATCACCGGTTCGTTTTTGTCTCGGGTTCAATTCCACCCTCGGCCATCTTGCAAACAGAGGATGTTGGTAAGTATCTGATACCTCTGATCAGCATCAGCAGCCTGGGACCTGTCTGCTGAATATATTCACTTGAGAATCCGGGACATATCCACTCCCAACCAGCAGAGCAAAGTTTGTGTGAGTTCATTCTCGATCGTCGTGTCATACGACTAGGAACTAAGGACTGGCTGCGGCGACCTGGCATAGGGATAACATACTTGATTGAGTTGCTTGATCCGGGTGGTTGATCCGAGTGTCACCAACTTGATCTCCAAAAGTGCCCTACTACATCGCTTTGTGGGCAGTGCACATGTTTCCAGAGGTTCCTACCTCAATTTGGGACAAGGATGTCGCAAATCTGGTTCGCCCATCATCATGTCATCGCGATATTCCGCCATATCTTAGAATATAGCGTATAATGGTCTGATTTCCACTACCTCGCCATGCTACGCCGCTGACACATATTTAGCTGTAACCTATACCATCACACCTTTGAACACTATGTAACCCAGGGTCCCCTTGAAGTGTCATAATTTAAACAACTTAAGACGTTCACTCAACCGATCGAGACGCAGTCATCGGCGGGTTTACTATTGGGCTTCCCGACGGACTGGACTACAATGCTCGACAAACAATCCACGATGCAACGGAGACGATAGCTAATACAAACCCATTCCATGACAATCCTCTTATTTCACAACTGCGCAATAGTGAGGAAAGTGAGGTAGTCGGGCTTGACAACGACTGATGAGATCCAAATAGACGAACAAGAGATTACTCTCGCCGATACCGCAAGTGTACTCAGTCAAGATGTCTCAGACGCTGATGAGGACAACCGAACGTCCGTCGCCTCTGGCGATCTACCTCCGTCCCGTCCGACAAGTCCCCAAACTATCAACGTTATCCAAATACATAACTCCATACTGAACGCAAATTCTAGCCTCACTGGACTCACATATAATAATCGTGGCTCACGGAATAGTGGAGGTGAATATCGGCCTCTTTCAAGCAGCGCGATACTGACCCGTCCATAGCATCAGTTACTCAGGAGTTCATACCATAATGTCAGTTGTATCTCCCCACTATCCCTTGTAATGCCCCCATGTAGCCATGGCGACTGTGATATTCTTGCTATAGGTACATTCTGAGTTATTAGTACCCACTATGCAATCAGAAGACTTGTAAATTGCTAACGCTGCCGCAAGTACGGGAGGGCTATGCTCAACCACCCAGCCTGGCTCAGCGTTTTTGGCCTGGACTCAAAGATGGGTATATTAGGTGACTGCGTTTCTCTATCAACAAAAAGTTGGTACTTCTACCTGAATACCTTGTTCCATTCATCCATCGCCGCAGAAACAAGAAAATGATCGGTACTTATCAAAATCAGGCCAGAATCGATGTTCACACGAGCACAGCATCATATTACTGTCACGAGATTCAAGAAGCAGAGACTTGCGGCGTTTGTGGCGCAAACCACTCAGATATCGACTGCGTCCTCGATTGGTGGATCGTTTCCTCGGGTCTCTTTCGCCACTTCCGGTCGCTGAGGCTGTTATGCTTACGCCTACATATGCACCGCCTCGCAATCTTCCGTCAACCCCCTTGGATGTTGGCTAGTTCGTGTTTATGTTGTCCAGAGTGCATAGCTATCATATCGCATGAGAATATTCCTCCCCAAAATGAGAAAAGCCCCCAAGAGGCGCACTATGGAGAACACCTCCGAATGTGTCGAAGTACATGTCAACGTAGGCACGAAGCAGAGGCACAACCGAAATAACAGTGTCGGCGTCATCTTGCAGAGTTGGTTCGCGACATCTGGGGAGAGTGTATGAGTGTCAACGAGACACGCAACTTGCCCAGACCCAACGACGCTCACAAGCGACATCTTTCCCGAAGCCTGCACAAGTTCAAATAGCGCTCGAGTGCTTCTACACATCTCCATATGCGTAGGGAAGCGCACCTGTAATCCCACCACCGAAATCTCGGCCGATTTGGCAAAGAAGATGCTATGAGACGAATTTCTAATCAGTATATGCTCGTTTGACGAGTGTGTGGACACCCACCTGCTGAACCAGAGGAAAACGGAGAAGAACGACATCGTGTGCGTCCGTGGTGGTTGGCCTCGCGGCTGGATGGCTAGGGTCGCGCCGCGGAGTTCGAAAGTGTACTTTGTTTTGGCTATCGTCTTCGCGTCGTATCCATGCAAGCTCTTCCGGACCCACCGCATTTGAATTCCTAATCTTGATAGGAATCGCGTGCATCTCTGGAAGGTGTAATTTGAATCACCGTGAACACCTATCTAGGTTCGTACTCAAGATTCATTCGAAAGCGTTCCTTTCGGTAGCATGATGACCTAGTGGCAATGTCACGCGTGTTAGGTCATCATGCTGCCCTGCTTTTTCTTGTCCTGGGTTCGATTCTCCTCTCGGCCATCTTGCAAACAGGGGGTGCCGCACCATCAATAGCCCTGCACTTGAAACTTGACGTACTCCGAGAGTCAGCGCCACGGAGTCCAAAGTGTACTCTGACTCCGATGCTTGTTGGTTGTCGTTTTCGCATGGTATCCATATGAGCTCTTCTGGGTCCCGTCATATTCTCAAGCTTGATAGGAATTGTATTCATCGCCAATAGGCACGCTTTGAATCACCTTTCCAGGATTCTTGAACGACGTGACATCCATTCAGGTATGTATGTACTCACCAACAGTGTCGCCTTCTGGTGGTATGATGGCCTAGTGGCGACGTCACATGGTTAGGCCCCGTGTTATAGTGGTTGCATGCCACATGCCACCGTTCTTTTTTTGTTCCCGGGTTCGATTCCACCCCCGGCCATCTTGCGAACAGAGCATGTCGGTAAGTATCCGATACCTTTGATCACATCTGGAGTCTGTCTGCAATCATTGGTACATTCATTTAAGAATTCAGGACATATTACGAGCCAGCAGAGCAACTTTTGTGTGAGAACCAATAGCATTCTCAGTCGTTGTGTCATACGACTAGGAATCAAGGACCGACACGATAAGGAATATTGCTCACCATGAGTACATGCCGTGTACCAATTCAGCGAATTCAGGCGACCGATCGAGCAGTGTCAAGTCACATACAACGCGGGTTACTGTAGCCAATTGCGCCATACATTATTAGTTTGCCTCTGGTTCCTCGTCTGAACGGAGA
>JBBPRR010001539.1:0-10190 GCA_038093115.1 Hortiboletus flavorubellus | reverse complement strand
CATAGAACTTCTCAGGAGAAGCTACTGGTGGCCCAACATGACCGTTTACATCAAAGATTATGTCGCTCGATGCGATCGCTGTGCACGCATGAAAGGAGGAAACCATGCCCCGGCAGGCACATTAATTCCACTTCCTATCCCAGAAGGTCCCTGGCAGGACGTCTCCACCGACTTCACTACCGATCTTCCCTCCTCTGGCAGCTTCGACTCCATCCTCGTCGTTGTAGATCGGTTCTCTAAAGAAACCATATTTATCCCATGCAACAAAAGAGTCACAGCGCTGGATACAGCTAAATTCTATTTACACCACAGATGGAAGAACCATGGCCTCCCCCGTTCGATTGTATCAGACCGCGGACCACAGTTCGCTTCCCAAGTGATGCAAGATGTTTGTGTTCGCTTAGGAATTAAGTCTAAATTATCTACCACACACCACCCACAGAAAGACGGGCAAACCAAGCATATGAACCAAGATCTCCAGCAGTATCTCTGCATGTTCTGCACTGAAAAGCAAGAAGAATGGTTGGACTGACTTCCAATCACACAGTTTTCATATAATTCGAAGATCTTGGCATCTTCAAAGAAAACCCCATTCGAAGTTACATGTTCGTATGTCCCCCATATGGGTGTGGAACAACATGTCTCCAAGGCGCCAGCCGCTATGGAGTTTGCCGACTTGATGAGCAAGACTTTGGAGGAAACAAGAAATAGTCTAAAGGCATCCCAAGAGTGAATGAAAGCTCAAGTGGACAAACACCAGTCCAAGGCTCTGCAATACAAGGTCGGAGATAAGGTCTGGTTAGCCACAGATAACCTGCGCTTGATGCGCTGTGGAGACCACAGGTTCCCTATGGCCGCATATAGAGTTTTTCCCCTATTCTAGGTCGTCCCCTGCCTCCATCGAAGCCCCTATCCGTGCCCCGTGTCTTCCCGAGTGAGTCTGCACCATTTCCGTACATTTCCGTCTACTGTTGTGATTATCTGGGCCGGCATCCTTTTCCGGGTTCGCTGGAACAAACATCTAATGTTGTGGCCCCATTCACCCCTTCATTATATTTGCTTCCCGTCTCTTCTTCCTTTCTTCATTTGGGTTTCCCTTTGACTGGCGTGTTCGTTATATCACTGGATTTGCTTAGAACGCGATCACTCAGTCTAGACTCTTTGGCGTCGTCTCCGACGCAACGGTACCGTAGCATGACCTGTAGCTTTTTCCAGGTACGATTACTACTTTTCTCGTACAGTCTCAAGCGGTGTTACTACCATGAAGGGGCGAGTAGTATTTTTGTTACAGCCTTCGGTTACTATCGCGATGTTTCCTTTTAAGAAAAAGGTCTTGGGTGTTGCCCGGGACTATAAACTCCTCTACTATAGAAAATAGAACATCTCCCTTTTTGGCAGCAGTTTTCGTCGTCCCCAAATCTCTCCAACCTCGTCTCCAACCTTGTCGCTTTCCATTCGTACCAGGTCCTTGTCCTTGACCTGGATTTCAACCTTGTCGTTCCGGATTTCGTTCCTTCCGCCCAGATTCCCCTGGATTTGGTTTTCTCGCCCACGGGAAAGTCTCTGCTTACCCTTCTCACTAACAACCTACCTCGAACCCCTTGGGACGAGTATTTTCTCGCACCCACCTGTGTCTTTGCTAGTTTTCCTAGCTTTCCTTAGGGTATTGACACTCCTATAACTGCCTATTACCTTTACATCGTGATGGACATATAAAATTCCTTACCACCCACCTGCTTGTTCCCACCACCATGGGTGCACATTTGGGTCGAATCAGTTATGTAGCCTGTACTGTTCGAAGATATGAAGGTCAATATGTTGATTGAGAAAAAAATACTGGGCCTCTGCCAGTGCATGGCCTTGGATCCAGCGAGGATGGATGTGGCCACAGGAGAACACTGGTATTAGATGGCAGGGCCGAACGATCCGATGCACTGGAATGACCTCAGCGTTAGGCAGCCGCTGCCTCGTAGAGTGGCTAATACAAAATATTTTTGTGTTGTTGTCATACGTCTGAAGGGGCTTGAACCAGTGGATGTAGGCGAGAGGATGAGGGTAGTTGCCAAGGTGTGATGGTAACCTGAAGATAGCACGGACTTCTGCCATGCACAGACCTGTACGCAATGATTAAAAGAGAGTAATATAGTGACTTCAAGGCCAGCATACCGTACAGTCCGCCCCGTCGCTGTCGTAGCTCGGTATCAACATCCACAAGGACGGTATCGAATCTCACCAATGTGGGTGGCTTATGAACTCCATTGAAGTGTTCTGGGTGCGAGCATATCCTCGAGTTTACATCTGCCACATGTTCGACTTGTGGTGTAAGGAGTACCACATTGCTGAAAATATCAAAGCAGTCGTTAGCATTGGGTTTAAAGTGTTGGTGTCCGCAAGGCAGGGTGTTGACAAACGCTCTTAGTGCTTCAAGGAAGCATACAGCTCCATGATACTGCACTAAATATTGGATTGTTTTCTTGGGAAAACGTGGCTGGCGAGAGATTTGATAGCGAGATGGTTGTGCTATATGGGGTTCGTGACAATATTGATCTGGACGATGGCCCTCCAAACCACTTGAAAGGGAATATTCAGAGTCCAATAGGCCAGTTCTACATCACCAGGTCTGGTAGCTACTGAACCAGATGACTGCCTCTTGCTGCTGGAGCCACCGAGTCATCTGGACGGTATAGTCTTTCCGGTTGGTTGCGGCATATGCTTTCTTGGCAAAATTGATGTGGAGACATTCTGAGGTCTCAGTGTTGACCCCATCAAGGCTATCTAGAGTTCGTATTGTGTCAGTATAGTGCATGAGGGAGTGGAATTTAGTAATATTGAAATGGTTCTGACACCCAAGTCCTATAAATACATCCTTCAGGTGGTGGAAATCATCCAGAGCATTTTGTAGTGCAGCGAGGGTGTCATCTGTATGTGAGTGGTACTCAGCAAGATGGACAAAGTCCACAAGGCTGCAAGCAGCCTGCTGGATGCGTTGTAGGAGCTGGTAGCTCTCTACATCCATATACCGAGTTTTTCCCCCTTTCCAGCACCCTCTAGGTTGTCCAATGTGTCCAGCAACGTTCCCGTCCTACCCCGTGTCCATCCAAGTGGACCCGACCTTTATAAGTACGTTTCCGCTTTCTGTTCCGTCCTTTCCAATTGTCCGTCCCAACCCGGGCACGGCCGGTCGATGACTAACCCGATGTAACTAGTTCCATTCGTTTTCGTACGTCATTCCTACTTCATCCTGTTTCCTTATTTGTACATCCAATCACTGGCGGCACTTACTTCTGTCCAGACCGTTCTAGATCATCTTTACTTCATTCCATTGAAGGGTCATCGTACGCGACTACAGGGCGACTTGTACCTTTGTGCATGGTTTCTGTGTCTTTCTACGCGACATTGTTACCCGTGACAGCGAAGATTATTTTCTTCACAGCCTTTGATCGCACCTTTCATAGTTACCTTATATGTACTAAGTTTTGGGTGTTGCCCAGACTATAAAATCTGTACCCTTTGCGGAAATGCAGTACCTTCTTTCCAGCTCAATTTTATGCTTCTAAGTTCTTTCCCCAACCTCGTCCAAAACCTCGTCACCTTTTCTGCTCATATCCGGTCCTCATCCTTGACCAGAAATCAACTTCATCTATCTGGATCTTTGTATTTCGACCGGGTTCGACTTGATTCACGAGTTTCTCGATTCCCGTATCCGCCCCTCTGACCTCACAGATCCGGAATTTACCTCCTTCGTCAATGCCGCCACCTGCTTCTTCCTCCTTAACGGATCCTTGTATCATCGGAAACCACACGGACGTCATCAGCTCGTTGTCCCGGTCGGGCATCGATATGGGCTCATCTGAGAGGCCCGCGATGACCTCAGTCACAAGGGTGTGTTCTCCATCTGCACTCATCTGCTGCTACGTTTTTGGTGGCCTATGTTGGTTGACGATGTCAAGTGGTACACCAAGACTTGCCACGAGTGCCAAATCCGGCAGACGAAGAAGCTGCATATTTCGCCTACCGTGCCGGTTGTCAGAGGTTTGTTCCACAAGGCCCACATCGATACTATGGTGATGCCGCGATCCGGTGGTTACCACTTCATTGTCCAAGCCCGGTGTGCCCTTACGGCGTATCCAGAGTGGCGCATGTTGCGATCCAAGAACGCATCCACGCTCGCATCTTTCATTTTCGAGGACATTCTCTGTCGATGGGGAGCTGTTTCTGAGCTCATTACTGACAATGGTCCAGCATATATACAGGCTCTCGATATCCTCGCCAACCAGCATCCAGCACATCCGGATCTCTCCCTACAACTCCCAGGCGAACGGCGTGGTTGAACGGCGTCACTTCAATGTCTGGAAGGCCATTGTCAAAAATACCCAGGGGGAAAAGACTCGCTGGTCGTCCGCAGCTCACTCTGTTTTCTGGGCAGAACGGGTAACTATCTTGAAGTCTATTGGACTTTCACCGTACTTTATGGTGCATGGCGTCGAGCCTCTATTCCCATTTGACCTAGCAGAGGCAACCTTTCTCATTCCCACTCCAACCACTGACCATACATCCAGATCCGATCTAATCTCTTGGCGTGCCCGCCAACTCCAAAAGCGGGTATAAGATATAGATACCATCTGGGAAAGGGTACTCCTGTCGCGGTTTGTGTCCATCAAACACCTCGAGGCACAGTTCAAGAACCGGATCTGGGACCATGACTTCCAGCCAGGGAGTCTCGTCTTGGTCCGGAATACTCGGATCGAGAAGGAGTTGAACCAGAAGACAAAGCCGAGGTACCTGGGCCCAATGGTGGTTCTCCAAAGGACTACCGGGGGTTCGTACCTGCTGGTAGAGTTGGACGGGTCGATCTCAAGGCTCAGATATGCAGCCTTTCGGTTGCTGCTGTACTTTCCAAGGGTAAAGATCACCATCCTGGTCACGGAACTAACCAGATTGGATGACAAGGAGCTAGACGACCATGATGCTGAGGAAGATGTCGAGTACGAGGAAGATGCAGGTGATGCAGTCCAAGACGACTAGCGCAACAAAAGCCCGGACAATTCCATTTCACCTTATCCATTCATATCCGTTCCATCCCAAGTTTCAGCCAGAGCCCTCTGTTTCACCCCAGTATTCGTCCAGTGATACCTCACTCTCAAATTATCCCGTGCATAGATGAATAGAAGCACATCATCTCTATTTCTCTCATCAAACTTAAAAGAAAAAACAGACAAAACGACAAAACGACAAAAACATATCCATTTCCCTTTCTCTGGCAATGTCTTGACAAACTTACCACATAGACATTCATATTCTACCATGCAATGAGACATGCACATATTGTTACCGACCTTTCTTCTAACATCCCGGTGCGATCCGGTATAGACTTTGGGTATCCGTGCAAGAATAGATGTGATAGATGAATGAAGAAGACAAGCCGAGTACAATCTCGCAACCTGGTGTCGTTTCCACCCTTATTTCTATTTCTTTTCCATCGCTATCACTTTCTTATATTACCATTTCCCTTTTACTTAGGGGTCACACTCAGACTCGGACACGGACACAGACACAGACATGGACACGGATGCGATTGGGATTTAGACATGGACACGGATGCGATTGGGATTCAGACAAAATACAAGTATACAACAGGTTACACTATATACAGGACGACGACCGGCATGGTTAAAGCTCCTCCAAGAGCGCCTCCATCTCCTCTATCTCCAGCTGCTGCAAGCCGATGTACATCTCAGCAACCTTGGTGTGGGCTTGCAGCTCGGTTAGGAAACCGAGCATGCCGTGCATCTTCGTCCTCATCGTGAGCAGTGCCAGCTTCATCGTCTCGATGGCTGCATCTCGAGCCGGGTCCGCAAGCTTCGCCTTCTTGTGGGGCATCGCATCATCGTCCTCGTGGTTGGAGTCAGGCTCGGGCAATGGGGAGAAGGAAGATGAGGCGATCGGTGCGTTATGCACGGGAATCACCACGTGGGCATTATTGCGTACTGAAAAGAGGATTAGAGTGGACTTACGGGTTTAGGAACCAAACTCTTACCTGGCCTCGGATGGACCTTTCCCTTCCCCTTTGCCTTAGGATCTGCCATGACCGTTGTCCTTCTTTGCCCATCCTGCCTTCCCCGACTTGCTGCATTTCGTCTTGAGTCGGATACAGGACTTGCAGGTGTGACCCAGCAGTCCGGTACACACCCAATGACCTCGTTGGCATGGCTCGCACGGAGGGTCGTGCATCACCACCTTTGAGCCCACCGGTGCCTTCGATGGCTTCAGAGCCGCGTCCTTGACGATGTCTTCTTCTTCATCCTCTTCTTCGTCCACCACCACCTGGTTGGAGATACGCTACGTGGGGTCAGCTTCCGGATCACTATACAAGGAGACTACTCACCTTTCACTTCTGACCCATGCTTGACATGGACTCTTGCGCCTCGCTGGGGGACTCAGTCGTGGGCGGTTCATCGGCCGACTCTTGAACCATGTCGGGTACCGATGACTCAACCGTCGGCTCTGCCACGGGCACCTGCTCTTGCTCACCAACAACTGCTGCCTTTGCCGTCCAAGCAAGCGCTGCTTTCACAACTCATGCCGCTGTTTCTGCACGTTCCTCGTCTTGTTGCTTGTGAATTGCTGCCACACCCAGCCACCGACCCAAGAGGACGTTCGCCGATTGCATGCGGGCGAGCAGGTCTGCCTTGGAGGTAGTATCCACGCCATGCTCCTTTGCGTGTTAGAAGGAGATATGAACATGATTCTGTAACCTTCATCAGTACCCGGATGCCGCCACCGAAACCGTGCTTACCAAAAGCTTCTGCCACCTCGCGCACCATATCCCCTGGTCTTCTGCCAAGTCTTCCTGATCGTTGGGGACTGACTGCGACATCCCATCCAGTTGGATCTTCAGTTCTGCAACTTCTTTGATTGTGTCCGCCTTAGCCGGGTCGGCCGAGGGAGGCTTGCCGAGCGCGACAATATCTTCAAAAGGAGTAAGAGACATGGGTACAGATAAGGGAAAGAAGTGGTGAAGGATTATGAGGGGAACGGGTTGGTGAACGGCCGCATTTTATGCGAACTTGCACTATTGTCCACAGTTTTCAAACTCAGCAGTCAACAAGGTCACATGACTGACTGGGGACAGTCAGAATCAAAGTACCCTGGGGATGTAGGAGCTGGTGGCTCTCTACGTCCGTATACAGAGTTTTCCCCCTTTCCAGCACCCTCTAGGTGTCCAGCAACGTTCCCGTCCTACCCTGTGTCCATCCGAGTGGACACGACCTTTATAAGTACATTTCTGCTTTCCGTTCTGTCCTTTCCGATTGTCCATCCCAACCCAGGCACAGCCGGTCGATGACTAACCCGATGTAACTAGTTCCATTCGTTTTCGTACGTCATTCCTACTTCATCCTGTTTTCTTATTTGTACATCCAATCACTGGCGGCACTTACTTCTGTCCGGACTGTTCTAGACCATTTTTACTTCATTCCATTGAAGGGTCATCGTACATGACTACAGGGTGACTTGTACCTTTGCGCATGGTTTCTGTGTCTTTCTACACGACATTGTTACCCATGACAGCGAAGATTATTTTCTTCACAGCCTTTGATCGCGCCTTTCATAGTTACCTTATATGTACTAAGTCTTGGGTGTTGCCCGGACTATAAAATCTGTACCCTTTGCGGAAATGCAGTACCTTCTTTCCGGCTCAATTTTATGCTTCTAAGTTCTTTCCCCAACCTTGTCCAAAACCTCGTCACCTTTTCCGCTTGTATCCGGTCCTCATCCTTGACCAGAAATCAACTTCGTTCATCCGGATCTTTGTATTTTGACCAGGTTTGACCGGATCGACTGTTTCGTCTGCAGGAAAGTCTTCGCACACCCTTCTCACTACTAACCTACCTCAGACCCCTTGGGATGAGTCTTATCTTGCACCACCCTGTGTCCTTGCTAGTTTTTACCTAGCTTATTTTGGGGTTTGACACACCCTGCACTGATTGACTGTTTTACAGCGTGGTTCCGCATCAGTACCAATGAGGGCGCTGATGAAGACCTGTTCGAATTGTTTGTGGTCTCTGGCTGTCCACTGTTTGATAGTCGAAACCCCTTTCTTGAAGTGACGGAGTCCAGGGAAAATCAGCATTGCATGAAAACACGCATCGAGCTGAGCAGTCTCAGCGAAGACACTGCACCATTGCTTTAAGTGGTCTTTGATGATACCTTGATGGAGTTGATGGAGGATATCGGATGTAATGCAAAGAAAGATGTCGATGTGGGGAAGCTCGGCCCAGAAGGGTAAGAAGACTGGGCGTAAGCCCTCAGCGATAAACTCAAGTGGATACTCGTTAGTGGCCTGAGCATGAAGTGTTTGCTTTGTTCGTGTTTGGCTGCAGCATGGGAACTGAGCATTTTGACCTCGTTTGCTGGGTGGGACCAAGCACTTGGGGCATCGATTTTCGGTGCAACACGCCACCAGACATTGCTCGGGATGGTTGCCAATACTGTAAATGCAGCAAGAATCAGAAAGACCCGGCGAACATAGCCATTGGCACCAACCATTTCAACACCTTGCTCACCAGCAGCCACAAGCAGCTTTAGCAGCAACGCCATGCAGTAGTGGAAAAGGCGGTATCTGGCGACTGAGTTGTTTTCAAAGGATCCAAGTTTTAAAACAGGTAAGTAACCCAGCAGCACGGAGGCATGACACGAGGGTTCATGGTGCACTTCTTTTGATATATTTCCTATTGTCAGGTATACAGGCCATGTGGTTTTGTCACCTTTGAACTGTGACAGCTCTGTTTTATCAGATGCCAATATTACCAGTGCGATGGTTGCACCAGCAGACAACCATGTCTGAGCAACCTGAATTTCAAGTGTGTATCGACGTCAAATGATGAGAAATGACTCACCTGCATATCCCACCACCAGTCAGCAGTCCACATTTCATCATATTGGCGAGTCCGCCCCTCAGCATCTGTATAGACCTTTTCTGGTGCGTATGCCATACTTTCATCAAATGTGGGATTGCCCATTAACTCTCAAATACAGGCCACCAGATCATGCATTTAAAGCTCGAGTTCCTTGGTCTCACCATCCTGTATGCCCTCCATCGCTACATTGTTTTCATCAAGTGGGCCAAGATCGCCATGGATATGGACGAGCCTGCAGGTCCAGTCTGGTCCTGTGGGTAGTTTGTCCATGAGCCTCAAGAAAGTGTAGTTGCTGCCGTAGGATGGCTGCATCCGATTCTTTGTCTTTGCGCAGGTACATTAGCCGTATGAGGGATTTTATTATGACTGCAAACTGACTATAGATAACTTCAAAAATTCTTCTGTGGCACGTTGGTTCACATTGTAAAACACTAGTCCCGTCTGTGCTGCAATAGCAAGAGGGATACTAGAAAAATAAGAAAGAAGGATACGAATAGGTTCATCCCAGGGACCCTAAAGAAGTTGGTGGGGGCTAAGGACCTGACTACACAATCTGGCAAGGAATCCGGAAAGATAGGGGCGAAACCCGGACAAACCCAATCCGGAAAAATGTTGAGAAAAAAATCTGGAAAGTGAAATAGAGATAGAAGGAAGTAGGAATATACATTCAATGTTGGAATCCAAAAACTCGGAGTGGATTTGATGAGATGGTGACGAGATAAGAGAGATCTGGTCAAGGACGAGGACCGGATATGAGCAGAAAAGTGACGAGGTTCGCAAAGACATGGCTTCACAGCAAGGAAATGGGTGATTAGTGCACATGGGTGAAAGATGTATTATCCATCACACTACAGGGGTTTTATAGTCAAGGGAACACCCAAGACTCTTCCTAATGAGGGAAATATCAATCGGTAACCAAGTACGTCAAAGAAAAAGAAAAAGAACATTGTTCCTTCACGGTGTAAGGAACTGAAGTTCCTTGTGGTCGTATCCTATCATTCCACCGACTTCCGCATCGCCCCTAATCATATTCCGACGAATCCTAGCCCAACCCGATTCAATCCCAGTCCAACCCGATCCAATCCTAGCCCAACCCGATCCAATCCGATGCAACCCGACATTATCTGTCCGTTTCCGGATCTCCGCACGTGCAAGATCTATCTGGATCTTTGTTTTTCATTCGGATTGTTTTCTTTTGGTTTCATTGAGCTGTCATATCACTTCGACATAGGTCTAGACCCCTTTGTAGTGTTCCGCATGATTTCTGTTTAC
>JBBPRR010001538.1:0-10191 GCA_038093115.1 Hortiboletus flavorubellus | reverse complement strand
CTATTTATATGTATATATTTGTTTGTACTGACAAATAATGGCAAATATTATATGATTTGACTAAGATCCTGGCCTTGAGTTCAAAAGTGAGAAAACCCTTTCCATGACATTGCTGTTTGTAATGGTCATATCTCCGCACCCTGTGAACCAAATCACGTGACATAGGGGACGATCTTGTAGCCAAGGGTATGTACTATTTATAACTCCACCAAAGCTAAGCGCGATTCCCACGCTATTTGGTGGTGCGCGAAGACCACCATCAGGGTTAGTATGGAAAGGGTTTTTGGAGTCACTGTACCATCTTGTCAGAATGCATGTGCAGAAGTTGTCATGCATTGAAAAGGGAGTTCTTGGTCAGAGTTGCTGAGGTGATCAAGATCGGAATTGTACTTGGTAGGATATAGCGCAGGTGCCGAAGTTCCTTGTACTCTGGTCGGAATTCACCCCAATCGGTGAGGCAATGTGCTTCGTCAATGATGATGCTGATGATCCGTGATGCAAACAGGAGATTTTTCAACCGCTTCTCAAACTCTCTGTTAGGCTTCATCAATTGCTCTGAGCTCACAATAATCGCTCAGTATTGAAAATTCTCGATGGCCTTTCATTCTTAAGGTCAGTTCACTGTTTACCCAGCTCTCTGAGTCATACTGTATTACTTATAGTGAAGTTGGTTGATGTAGCTGTTTCCGAGTTTATGGCTATAGCTTGAATGCCGGCTTTAGCCAACGAAGTCGCATTTTGCTTTCCAAGCAAGTTTAATGGGGTGACCACGATCTGTAGGCCATCCGGACGGAATAGCAAAGGTATCCAGAATCCAAGGGTTTTGCCCATACCTATTCCAGCGGTGCAGACAACATCCTTGTCCCCCCTCAAGAGAGCTTTGGCCACCTGGAGCTGCCAGAGGCATGGACGTACGCCAAACCTCTCTTGAGAGCACCACTGGATCTCTAAGAGAGGAACACATGGTACGCTACCTTGATTAGGAGAAGGCAGTACCATCTAAGGCAGTAGCTGGAATCATAAAAATTGTATTCTACTACGCATATAGCTAACCCTAATTTTGGGCTACACATTGTTTTTTTTGCACTCCGGTGTCGTCAAGCGCTGTGGCTGACACTGTTTACAAATGTTATACATCAGCCGCTACTGAGAGCGTGAGGTTGTTTAAAGTTGGTGCTGTTTGAATTCTTACATAGCCACTCGGAAATGTCCACCCTCACTAGGATGTAGCCTCACACTCAAAGTAGCGGCTGGATAGGAGCCTGAGCCAAAGGCTATTTTTAACTCATTGCAAGTCATTTTCCAATAGGATGAGTCAAAGTGAGTCAGTATGAGTAATATCTTGGCACAGCCACCTCGAAACCGAAGGTAGCACAGCCACATGTAAATTACTATATAAGGAGCGATTCAGCCCCATTTGACAGGTTCCCTCTTTTAGAAAAAAGTTCCTACTTGAATAAATCTCAACCAACAAGTGCTTACAAGTGCACTCCTCTACAAACAAACAGAGAGGCTGTGTAGAGGAATTCCCACGCTAAAAATAGAACTACTTAGACCCAAGTTAGGAGTATACTGCATCCCTTAGGATAGGGACAGTTAGGACACCTTTAGGAAGAAAATCCCGAAGCAGGCAACTAAAGAAAATAGATCTCCAGCTAGTAGGGAGACCTAATAATTTATTAGTACCTTGGGAAAGGGTCGAGTTGAGCATTTGAAGCTGATTGCCAACTCCTTAGTGTATAAAAAAATCAATTTAGAAAAGACTGTTCTATGTGACTAAGAGACATGTGTGAATCAGTAGCGAGAGTGAAGCATATTTATGCTACCTACCCAATTGAGCATTCCTAATCTATAGGAGCTAATTGGAAGCCCATTGAGAGTGCATCTTAGGGAAGTAACCCTAGTTGCTACAGAGTATCCTCCTAGCAACCTGAGAGTTGTCTAGACCATTCCCCAACTAACAATAGTACATTTCATACACCACCCCAATAGAAAACCAGACCCTCAATATGTTGCTGAATCCCAATCACCCTCAACCTCATTGACAATTGATGAATGAACCACATGCCTGATAGTCAACCCCTTTCTATGAGATTGATACTTGTTTCTAGTACCAACTCAACCAGGGAAGAGTACTCTCTTCACCTCGCTTCAGGTTTACTATCCATGAAGATAAGATTGGTTGTCTGGTAAGCATTTCTTAGCATTTTTACTGATCTTATCTAGAAAGAAAACAGTGTTATTGACCACAAAAGCTGAATATTCAGCCATGGTAGAAGCAGGACATTGATTGACATGGCTAAGAAATTTATACTACAAGATTGGTTATATACAGAATGAACCAACCGTATTATATGCCAACAATCAATCAGCAATCACAATCGTAACAAATCTTCAATATCATCAATGGTCGATGCATTTCCCAATTTGTCAACATTACATAAGACAAAAGATCAGAGATGGGGATGCTCAACTAGAATATTGTACTACAGACAAGATGACAGCCAATATATTTACTAAGGCCTTACCTTGTATAAAGCACAGACAGCACACTCAAACACTCGGCCTAGATATGGCTTGAGGGGGAGTGTTGTAATAGCTTACATAATATGAACTACCAAGCAACTGAACAAGCCACACTCAGCCATGCAAGCTAGGTCTAGGAGACATGATCAGATTGATAAGATATTCAAATCAATCCGATTATTTATATAGCCTAGTAGTAGCTTAGGAGACTAGTAATCTACTGTGATTCCATCCCCCCACTTCATCTGACTTCATCCTTGCCTTATTGAATTCAGTACAAAATCTTTCAACAAGATAATGATCCCAGCATACCTTTAGGAGAGCTCAGGGATGGTTTGAAGAACAAGAGATCAAGCTTCTGGACTGGCCTGCACAATCTCCAGACCTTAACCCTATTGAACATTCTTGAAATTATCTCAAAAGGAGCCTTTTCTCCTATGAAATCATTGCATTCTTGGGTCGCTTTGTAGGGTCAACTATATTGGTCACGTTTTCTGCAACCATCAGGTAAAGAGGCAGTACAAATACTATGTAAAATGCCCAAATGAACTCTGGCATGTTGACGACCATCACAAACTTATCTGTTGGGGGATTGTAATCCATGGTTTTATTAACAGATTTTGTTGTACAGTGTGTGTTAAGAGATATCATAATTTGTGCATGATAGTAATACTCATGATCTTCATAACTTCCAGATCACAGCAGTACAAGCAAGCAATAACAACTGTGCAGCAACTGTTCTCAATCTCTTTGGGCATGTGATAGTGGAATATGGAATGCCATCTTGGGTTAGGGGTGATCATGGAGGTGAAAACATAGATGTTGCAATGTATATGATTATGAAAAATGGTTCTCACCATGTCTCATTTATGTGGGGCTTGTAAGTCATGAAATTTATATATTTTATAACTATGGCTGATCTCTGACATTTTAGGTCCACACATAACTCACACATTAAGCATTTGTGGGTTGAAGTTGGAACACAGTTTGCTCGCTGTTGGTGTGTATTTTTCACCTGCCTCAAAACGCAGCACATGTTTAACTCCAAAAATCCAAGCCATCTTTGATTGTTGCATATATTTTTTCTCCCTGCAATTAATGAAGATTGTCTCAACTTTCAGCACAAGTGGAATTGCCATCCAATTGACAGCATTGATACAAACCACAAAAGCCCGAAGGTAGTACATCAGTGGCTTGTTATAAAATGGTATGTTAATGTTCTAAACTTCTAATTAAAATCTAGGATCTTTGCTTTTTGGGCCAGACACAATTTGGTGTATATGAAAATGACTGTAGTGGTGTTGATGTGGATACTATTAATAAGCATTATGGTATTTATGGAAAGCTGATTACACACAAAAATGATCAGTTTGATGCTAGACATCCAGCAAATGAAGAAGCGAGTGGTAATGAGGACATTGGATTCACAGCCCACACAGTGTCTGTCCCATCTTACTGGTCCCCATTTGCTAATCCTGAAGAGAAAGTAACTTTTTCGGCAACATTGTATAGCATGATCAGTCAAGATGTTATTCCCAATGGATTTGGCCTTACACCAGCCGAATAGGAACTGGACTATTATCCTGCCTTCAAGACAATTCAGCTGGATCAATGGCAATTCAAGCAGTTAGATGTATTGCTTGCAGAGAGAATTTGGTATGAACGAGCCTGCCTTTGATGCCAGGTACTTGTTTGTTTGACACACTTTATAAAGACTTATGCATTGTAATAGATTTTACCTTGGATATATAAGTATCTCTGAGCATTTATTTCAGATGCTGTGGGCTATATTGTTTAGCTACCTCATCATTCTGCCAATATTGAACTCCTCTCAATGCTCATTTCCTGCTGCTCCTACTTTTCTCATTTCACCAGACAATATGCAACCTGATCACTCTATGTTCTGTTGTGGAAATGGTGAAACCTGCAAATGTGAGGAATTCCATTGGCTGGATGACGGAAAGTCAGTCTGTTATGAGTGTGACCACAGTATCAGTAAGCATCTCCAGGCCAGTGCTTCCCCCACAGTCAATCCACCCACTAAACAATCTAATCCATTACCTTTGCCTGCACCACCAAATCTGCCACCTTCTTGGCCAACATCAGATACAACAACTGCCAGCATGTCAAATTCCAAGATTCAGACTATCTTTTCTAGCCTCACAAAGCAAGAATCCAAGGTGAAATACTTGTCGTTGACCCAGGCAGCAGCTGGTGCTTGAGCTGAAGCCATAGCAACATTTAGACTTAGGAAACAGAAAGACCCAGTTATTGCCAATTTGACATCCAGATCTCACAAAGTACAGTTCTTGTATCTTCTCTTATTTGTTCTGTTGCTAAATTAAATATATAGACTTCTACCACAGAAGGTGCAGGATCAAACCATTTGTGTCTACCAAGCAATTTGTCAACCTAAACAGTTCCCAATGTCTCATCAGTCTTTCATGTCAGCTCTATTGCAGTAGTGGTATGTGGAATTGGTGTAAGTTGTTCAAAATATAGAATATTCTGAATGACTGAAGATTTCACTAGTGGGATGGACTTTTGAAACCATCAAAAGCTCTCTTTAGAAAGACATTTGCCAGTAAGGTCCAGGCAATGAAAAATCAAGGGTATTTCCTCAGTACAACTGGTCCCAGCAGAGGAATTCCTGTAGATACTGCATGATCATATGTGGAAGTAAACAAACAAATCCATGAGTGGTTTTCACATCCCTTTACTTATCTTGCTGAGTCTCACAAGCAAACAATGCATGCATTTGGATTGTTGCACCAATCATTTCAACCTGAATGGCTTGTTCTTGTACATTCTGGCAACACTTTCTCAATCATGGAGGTCGCTAAACCTAATGAATCTACCCTACTTGAGAATAAGGTTGTCAACATGTCAGTTCAGAAATGCTTTCAGAGGTTGAAGAACCTATATCTGCAGGTGTTTGCCACTAAAGGAACTCTGAGGATCATAACAACTCACACTCTGCACAACTCAGTCCTTAGCAAATGAAATGATTCAAGACATATGCCAAGGACTTATGTGATGAACTGGAGATCCCTAAGAAGAAACTTTTTGACTTCGTTGAGGCAAGTCACATGTTGTTGTAAATGTATTATTCTCTCATCTCACCAATACCATCAGTCCAGCAATGTGTATTATATGCTTGTCAATATGAAAGCTTCACTCCTCAAGTATGAAAGTATTAATCAAGCTGATGAATCTAAATTGATCCTCAAGACCTTAACTTTGAAGGACTTCAAAGTATTCATATGTATGTCCATAGTATCTATTAACCCAAACTGACTAATTTTCCAACAGATTGCCCTTCATAATCACCTCTTGGCTTATTTACTTTTCTTGAACTTTATTGTGTATGTGACAGACACATAGCGCCATATCATGGTATGTCTCTTCTCTGAGTCAAGCCTGATCGCTAACCTGCTCATTGACTATGTGGTATGTAGGATTTCATCTTTGAGCACCAAGATGTATTCAAAATTCTGGCTGGCCTTTTCAATGACTCTGAGCTCAAGTCTATCCTTTGTGTAATAGTATCTGGATTGCTTGTGACCATTCACTCTCATTTGAAGACACAAGTACACACAAACTATTTAGCCCAGTTGTTGGATGATCTAACAATATTGCATATCTAGTTAACCTTGTTCATATCCAAGAAGATGTGCATCATTGATGTTACAAAGTCATTGGCACAGCTCAGTTTAGGAATGGAGGTGGATGCTGCACACTGGAATAGACTTGCTTTTCTTGTACATAAGTGGATTTGCATGAAACTCAACAAAATACTAATATATCCCTCTATGCAATGCATTCATCTATGCTTCAGCACCGCTGCCTCTGTATCTTCCTCGTTGAAACTGGTGATCTCAAAAGTATCCCCCTTCAAGTTTGCTTCACACCCAGCATTGTGCCCATGCTTAAAATGGACATGAAGAAACTAAATACCTAAATTATGTAACGTCAAAAAACTATCCAAATGAGTTATCATTCTAGAATAGTTGCCATTTCATCAGATCTCAACCAATTTCCTTGACCCTTGATGTTATAAAACGCCAATGACAAGTACTTTATTTCATACACTAACATAATGACAGTCCAGGTTAGGATTGTTGCAGGATATCAGCTTTAGGTGAAAATGTACAAACATGCAGACAGTTTTTTGAGCCACTATAAAATCTCAGTATATAGCTATTTGTGACTGGCACAACAAATCTAGAGTCCATTGAAACAATATTAAAGGAGCTAGCATCAATCCCAAGAGTGTGAATAATATTTTTGAAGATTTCCTTTGCTCACACAGTATATGTTTTATCAATTAATCTAATAGACTTCAAGATAATCTAATCTCCCTTTCACAAAAATTCACGTGTTTCTAAAATGTAGGCTGGCCATATTTCAAATGAATGGAGCAAATCTATCCAACTCATGGATCTATAGGTCTTGCCATCTATTAGCGAAAAAATACCAATCATGACACCACCACACCCAGCACCCAGCCTACCACTGGTAGCTCCTCCAATATTGCTGATAATTGTGACAGTAATATAGAAGAAGATCTTGACAGTGCTATTGGCATATTACCAACTGTTAATGTCAGCACTCTTCTAACAGTAGCAGCTGGCGGTGTCTTCTTTCTAAATAAGATTAATAAAAATACTAAGAAATGCTTACTAGACAACCAATCTCATCTCCACAGATAGTAAACCTGAAGTGAGATAAAGAGAGTATTTTTTCCTGGTCAAGTTGATACTAGAAACAAGTATCGATCTTGTAAAAAAGGATTGACTATCAGGCATGTGGTTTATTCATCAATCTTCAACAAGGTTGAAGGGATTGGGGTTCAGCAACACATTGAGAGTCTGGTTTTCTATTGGGGTGGTGTACAAAATGTACTATAGTTAGTTGGATAATGGTCTAGATAATTCTCAGGTTGTTAGGAGAATACTTTGTAATGACTAGGATTACTTTCCTAAAATGCACTTTCAATGACTTCCAATTAGCTCCAGTCAATTAGAAATGCTCAATTGGGTAGGTAGTGTTAATATGCTTCATTCTCACTACTGATTCTCACATGTCATTTAGATACACAGAATGATCTTTCCTAAACTGATTCTATTATGCACTAAAGAGTTGGCAATTAACTTAAATGCTCAACTCAACCCTTTCCCAAGGTACTAATGAACTATTAGGTCTTCCTACTAGCTGGAAATCTATTTCCTTTAGTTGTCCATTCTGGGGTTTTCTCCCTAAAGGTGTCCTAACTGTCCTTATCCTAAGGGATTCAGTATACTCCTAACTATGGGTCTAAGTAGTTCTATTTGCAGCATGGGAATTTCTCTACACAGTCTCACTGTCTGTTTGTAAAGAGATGTACTTGTAAGTACTTATTGATTGAGATTTACTCAAGTAGGAACCTTTCAAATGGGGCTGAATCATGCTCCTTATATAGTAATTTACATGTGGCTGTGCTACCTTCAGTTCCAAGGTGGCTATGCCAAAATATGACTCATACTGACTCACTTTGACTTATCTTGTCAGAAAATGACTTGCAATGAGCTAAAAATAGCCTTTGGCTTGGCAATGACTCATGCTGCACAGGTCACATGATCATTTTGCTAGTATAGGGGCAGTACTTTGACTAGTCCTCATTTGACTCACTTTAACTCATTATGACTTATTATGACTCATGCTGTACATGGTCATATGATCTAAGTCAGGTGATTTGCAACTGAGGTTACATGCTCCATTTGCTTCTCTAATACTTGGCTAGATACTTAAGGGTAAAAGAGATATTAAGAAAATGGTTTGCTATGTACTTGTGGGTAGTAATAAAAATGTGTTGGAAGAAATCATTTTATTTCTTCACAACCTATAAATGAACAAATAAGGAAAAATAGAGGTATATACAGTACTAGATACTATGGTCTATATGTCCCTCTATTAGCTAAGCATTTGGACTGTGGAAATAAGGTGAAAACTCAAATCTCAGATCAAATGTCTAACATTACATATATAATAACTATGTATCCACATCCAATTTGTTCACTCCAGCTGCTCCCTCTCCTTCCAACAATTCACCTTCTCATAAAGTTCTGACCTCATCTGGATCTAGGAAATGCCCTGTGTCCATGTTGTTACCTGGCAATGAGATCAATCCAACCAATCTGTCTTTTCTCTTCTCACTGACTGATCCTCCACCTTCAACAATGTCATCATCCTCCCCCTCCATCCACACAATAAAACATAGCCATCACTTCAGCAGCATAGTTGAGGTTGCAAGTGGTAGTGGCAGGAACACAGACAAGAACTCAGCCTCTGTTGCCCTTCATGTGGTTGACTCCTTCATCCAGAACCTTGGTGATTCACTATCCAACAACTACCTTGACCTGTTGAAAAGTGTTCAATCTGCAACCACCCTTCTTTATAATATTGTCAAATTGACTAATAAACAGAAGCAATTCATGAATATGCACCTTACAAAAGAACCCACCATTGTTGTTGTATTTACTTCACTTCCAGACAATGACAAACATATTTTGTACATTTTTGATCCATATGATTTTAAAAATCTAGCTGGTATGAAGTTGTAATTGTATTAGCAGTGTATCATTTGCTGTTGCTGTTGCATGCCCATGGCCACCTTCACAAATCAATGAATTTATATGATCATGCTAATATATATCAGAACAAGAGATCTTGTAATCAAAGCTACAGTGGCTCAAAAAACTGTCTGCATGTTTGCACATTTTCACCTAAAGCTGATATCCTGCAACAACCCTAACCTATACTGTCATTATGTTAGTATATGAAATATAGTACTCGTCATTGGCTTTCTATAGCATCAAGGATCAAGGAGATTGGTTGTGATTTGATGAAATGGCAACCATTTCAAAATGATAACTTATTTGGATAGTTTTTTGACTTTAGGTTTTGATTACATATATTAGACCCTAGCATGCTGTAAAGTGATTACATACCTTTGATAATGCTTCTATTATGTCACCTTTATGTAATTACATCCGCCCTCACTATATAAGCCCTATCATTTCATATCTATTTTCCCACTCTTGTCATGAAATCCATCTTTGTTTCTCAAAAAAATAATATCTTTTCTTTTGCCTCTCTTGGTCTTTCCTCTAGGAAAATTGCAGCCCAAACTGGCCTAGGGAAGTCTACTGTATGCCAGCTACTTTAGAAACTCCAGCCAGGGAAAACTAGGCTTCATGGCAGCCATCCTTCAAAACTTACCCCTATCAATAAAAGAGCTATTGTTCAGCAAATCATTATTGGCAAGGCCAAAACTACTGTTCATGCCACCAAATTCATCAATTCCATTATTGATACTCTTGTTTGTCTTTAGACAGTGAGAAACACTCTCAAGAAAGCCTCATTAAAGGCTATGGTAAAGAAGAAAAAACCTTTACTTTTTAGAAATCATAAGAAAAGGTGATTAGCCTTTACTCTTAAGTATTAGCATTGGACTGTGGAGGGTTGTCTGGTCACATGAGATCAAAATCAATAGGATTGGATCAGATGGGCAAGAGTATGTGTGGAAAAAGAAAGATAAAGGGCTAATTTCTAGAGAGGTCAAAGGTACAGTTGAGTTTGGAGGAGGCTTACTGATGGTATGGAACTGCATAGGATGGAATGGAG
>JBBPRR010001537.1:0-10192 GCA_038093115.1 Hortiboletus flavorubellus | reverse complement strand
GTGCGTTGGAAGCTTCATATGGCATCGAAGCGCAACACTTTTGTGCCGGAAGACGCCGCCTACTGTCTCTTTGGGATCTTCAACGTGGTCATGTCTGTGATACCCGGCGAGACGCAGCACCAAGCAGTCGGGCGACTGCTCCAGGAAGTCATCACCTGTTCCAAGTCGGGGGATGTCGACTGTTTAGCTTGGGTGGGAGAGCCGTCCGATCTGAATAGCTGCCTGCCTACCCATGTCAAGGCATACAACGGATCATGCCGCATGCCGACATCTATCGGAGAAGAAGAGATACAGAGATCGGTGTTGGGATTGGAGTCTTCGTTCACGAGGGAGGACCAGGAGCAGGCGCTCGCGCTTTATAATAAGCTGGCGCGTCAGCCACGGGCGGAATTCACTGGTTGGCGTCTTCGTCTGCCTTGCATCGCGTTTCGTGTCACCGCCTTTGACCGGAATCGCGCCTCAAACACTAGTGTGTATGACGCAACGGCCGATGCGCTGGAATCGACGAAGATATCTACGGCGGACAGGTTACCCCCAAAGGGCCTGTTACTCGTGTGCCCGTGGATTCATGGACTCCTCGACCTGGGCACATCACATGGTGATCGAGATGTCGAGGAAAACCTCCAGTCTACTTCTGGTCATTTCTCAGGGACACGGACAGGGTCTGCCGTGCAAGAAAACCTCAACGAGCCGATCCGACCACGGTCGCCTGCCGACAACGATCATAGTCAACTAGATCTTCTCAATGTCCGCCATAGTGAGCATTCTGGGGCATCAACGCCCACCAGTCTTCTACCTTCTCCTTCAACCCCGTTCGATGAGCGCGCGAGAGCGCTCAGGTTCGTCGCTCGTCTTAGGCAGCCCATGACAGCGCTGTTGCTCTCACCCCAGCGGCATGGCGTGTACAAGCGGGTTGCGACAGATCATGATATTCTCATACAATTGCGCGGGGGAGTCTCTCTAGATAGCGTGAATCGGAATGTGAAGGTGGTGGAAGTAATATGAATTAGCCTTCTACATTCCTTTGCCATGCTGCGCGACAACCAACGTTGGTTGGGGCGATAAGAGAGGGTCTGCTGTCTGAGTATCCTTGCCTCTCTGTGTAACCCTGAAGATGATTATACGTGCCAAAAAGCCCCTCGATTGCACACATGCACGTACAGAGCCGCAGTAAACGGTCCCGGTAAGATGTTCTTTGGAATGATCTTCGGTGGGTGCTTGCCAGCCACCGATACCCGCGTGAAGGTCTTCACTCATCACCAGCTTCCCTGCATATCGTACACCTTCCATACCTCGAGTCTCGGGTGCCATTGATAACCGTCGGAACTCTTCGGGTATTCGGAGCGCCTCGTATATGCTGGTTAGCTGGGGTATCGTCCTTGAAGGAAGAGCGCAATGATCCAGTACGCGAACACGAGAGGTTGGTGACTTTGACGGAGGGTTTCTGCCAGTGTGTGACGTGAGCACGGTGGGATCAACGGGAGCAGAGCGGGACCACGAGTCATCTTTGTGTCAGGGTTCTTTGCAGGGACGAGCAAGAGATGACAACCGACCCGGAAGAGGTAGACGAGGATGACCTAGACACAGAGCCGCGGGGGATGGAAGCGGGGCAGAGACCGATAATGTCGACTGGGCGACCATGCGCGTCAGGGTCACTAGGGCCAACGAGGAGGGTGTACGCACCGATTGATGGCTCGACGATGGAACAGCCCACGGACACAGAAGCGATGTTCACCCGAGAGTAAGGGAGGTTGACACTTGGAATACTAGTCTGCCGCGCGCGTAAGCCTACTTGGAGACGGGCGGCCAGCCTACAAGGAAGATAATTTGCTGTACGATTGGGTGTGACTGGAGATATCGACGGGAAGTTCTGGATGATACCTTACTCGAGTCTTGTGGGCCAACGCCATCCCCCGTCCAGCCTGAGGAAGCACATCCCGATCACGAGCGACTGTCTGACGAGGCAGTATCAACACCATAGCATGTGCCCGGTACGCAAGGAACAACGACGAGGACAAGGAGTTAAGGACAGTGACACCGACACCTGGACGCCGTGGCCTCCCCAGAGTAGTCGCTCCAAGAGATCAGGCTGTTGGCCGAGATTGTCGTGCAGAAACAGACGCGTGACTCGGATGCATCGATGAGCAGTGGATTCGGATTCCGGACTCCCAGGATTCCAACTCGGACTCGTCCGGCGCTGTATGGCCCATCAGGCAGCCTCGCTGTGTGATTCTGCACCCCATCTTTATCACACTGTAAGTTGACACTCGAAGTTGCGTTCAACTCGTGGCCGCTAACTATGGACCGTCTGGCACAAAGCCAGTAATCATGATGTTACATTGCTCTGATCTGGGAAATCGCACTACCATTACACTTTTGTCTGTACGCATCTGTCCATTTTCCAAAGAAAACAACCTCAGCCAGCTGGGTCTACAGAGCTCATATGACGGGGTGGCTTTGCGAATTCCTACTCACGGGGAATCCTGGTTACCCGGACTCGGCAACCGCTTTGTAGGAGTAAGGAAAGGGCTCCATCCCTTGCTCCGCACGGTGAGAGGTATAGACGGTGACTGGCCAACATCAAAAGCATCACTAATCAACTCATTCAGGCGGTTGGACTGATAGGGGTAGTTCAGACTGCTAAGATTCTAGCATGAGTGCTTTAGTATGAGGATGGTCATTGGAAGGTTACCGACTCTAAGATATGTTGGTCGTGGCATCTGGCCAGACCTCATCGATTGCTTCGTCTCCGGGACCCACGAGGGAAGCAGAGGACGAAGAGTCACTTGGGTCAAGCTGTTTAGAATTCTCACTTGACAGCAGTGCTATCACATCACAAAGAGGCTGGGAATCGGGGAAAGCCTTCAAGTGCCACTCGATGAGGGACGCAATGAGGTTGGCTGCAGGTCAGTTAGAAATTGGCGACAGGCAACGTTCGACGAGTGCCCAGTACTGGTCATCAATCGGCTGGGATGCTGGGCGGAGAGGTGCACGGCCCATGCTCAGTTGATATACAACGGCCACGTCTTCAGGCAGTTCTGACCAAGGTGGCTTGCCGGACAACACCTACGATTGGATGAGAACCAGCACGAAGGCGATATCCAATAGACTTGCCTGGAGGGCGATGCACCCAAAGGAGTAAACATCATTTTCGGTTGTATGGCGTGCCACCTCTGATGTCGACCAGAGCTGTTCTGGCGCAATCCATCGTAAGGAGCCTGGTTGATGTGTGGATCTCTTCAGGTAATTCAATGCTTCAGGTATTCCTCCCACCATGGAAGAATAGCCAAAATCGACTAAGCGTGCAGTATAATCATCATCCAGGAGCACGTTCCTCTGTCGAAGGTTTAGTTACCAAAAAGGATGTCAGTTAATTACGCACAGGATTGAGGTCACCATGAACAATTGGATTAGGGACGGAAGAGGAGGGCAAAGTAAAAGAATGCACTATCACCGGAACTATTTAGCTGGATAATGGTCACCGACAAGGAAGACCTACAATAACGGAGTCCGTTTGCAATGTCAAGTAACTGCCACAACATGTTAGACGGTAACAAATAGTAGTGATACAACGCCAGTGGACCCACCAATCGGAGCTGGTGGTCAATCCCAAGATTCTTGTAGTCGTTTAAAAAGTTTTCAAGGGTCCCATTGCGCATCCACAATGACACCAAGGACGAGGAACCAACCATTCCAAATCCAGTGGTAATACCCAGAAACGGAACGATGTTCGGATGATCTAATCTCCTCCAGATTTCGAGCTCTCGGCGGGCCATCTACGGGTAGGTTAGAGCATGAGGTCTCGGTGTGTAAATGATGGCGATTACCCCGCTAGTATCCACTCGGAACGTGAATCGAAGGGCTTTAACCGCCACCTGAGCAATGGGCTAAGTGAAACCGAGCAGGTAAGCAATGCGTGATACTCATACCTCTCTTTGGCCCATACTGCTGGTATACGAACACTTATAAACGTCACCATGGAACCCTCCAGCCAAGTCATGATCTTCGAGCTTGACAATATAATTGGTTAGGTCTTCTGGATGAGGCGGAAACGCAGAACTGAGGGAGTTAGAACGTGATTGATTATCGACGAGGGATTGATGCGAGTGCCTGCCACCAGCTGGCTTCGCCATCTTCGAGAACATCACCTCGAATGTATCAATCGCACTGTCGTAGTCTCCTGCCTTGTGTAAAGCTACATGCTTCATCTCGTAGCCCCATGGGGACGATGAATCGAGCGTGATTACCTAATGATGATCTATGGACAAGAACTAGCCTGCATGGTACAGAAGGACGCACCCTGTTCGCGTCATTCAATGCTTCCTTCCACAAACCCTTGGCTATGTATGCCTTGCTTCGCTTGATAAAGAGACCTTGTGGTACAATGGGATCGAAGGCCAGTGCAGCTGAATAATGAGAGATGGCATCACCATGCCGTTCGGCACTCATTGCAGCATCCCCGAGGTTTTCTAGCTTCAATGAGCAACGACATTTGAAGTCTAGAATACAACTTGGATCAATACCGTCACATACACGACATACGGGATTACTCACCGGGAACCCATTGTATGTGCTCATCCCATGCGATTTCTTGCTTTGCCAATTCGTCCGCCATTTGATGTAGACACTCGCTAGCATCCGTGATGCGCTCGGTTGCTTCGAGACGTTCAAATATAACTCGGTAGATCGTGAATCTTGGAACCGCGAACTCCAAACCGAGGGTGTCAGGCCCACAAGGAATATCAAAGAAAAGGAGGATACTAACACTGACGGCGGTAACCAAGGCATCTTTCCATGAGCCACTTGCTAATGATGCATTGGCCCGCTCATTCAAGAGCTGTGTGTGGAGTGGTGAATCGAGAGCATGGCGAGTGAACCGCATGACTTCTTCATGTGTTGCAATTGACTCGTCGAGGTCTGGAAGATCGCCTGAGCACTCGTAACGAATCCACAATGCGAGAACGAGATTGGTCAGCCTCTGGGGCTTGTCGAAATAGTCGTGCGGAATATCTTGCACAGCTTGACGAAGTGCGGGAATCAACTTGTCAATGTCGGCGAGGCTACCAGAGTTTTTAACCCCGAAGAGTGCATACGTTTGCAGTGCGAGATCAGCAGCTCAATGTTCATGAGTATCCGTAGAGCAACTAGCCTGGACCTCTGATGCAAGCTCCGTAATTTCTCCCGGAAATTCTTCAACCCCAAGTTTCCCGTATTGATATAAGAGAACTTCGGCTAGGTGCAACAGCGTCACAAGTCGATCTGGGTGACCAACATGCTGCAATTCGAGTGCTTCTCGATAATACGAGATTGATGCCGAGAGTTCCGCAGTACCAGGGTCAACCTGAAAATCGATGAAACGGGCCATGGCTAGGTTGCAAAGTGCAGCAGCACGACACTTGTGGTCGTCAGGACAGATCGAAAGAGCGCGCTCAAAATATCCAATAGAGACCGCAACATTTTCTTTTACTGTGTCATCGTGATGGCGGAAGAGAGCATCGTGCCCTTGATCAGTTAGTCGCGCGAGCTCCGAAGACTCTTCCCAGTCGAACTAATCAGCAAGTTACTATCAGCTGAGACAGTATTTGCACAGCATCTCCCGACTTACGTCCCGGTCATGATCCGAAGCAGCCCCCAACGGGTCGAAATGCTGTCGCTCCATGGTAATAAAGAGCGAAGAACAAGGTGATACAGGCCCCCCCTGATTTGAAGAGAATGCGATTACTGTGCTGGTCTTTAGCACTGACCGCCCTAATGCATGAGATACGATGCTTACAATAAGTGTCGTCAACCAAGTCTCCTACACAGATGTCTGCTGTGCGGAGAACTTCCCCGCTTCCCAGCACCGGGGAAAACTCAAAGGATGCATGTACAGAGAGCTGGACCTTAGCAGAGGTGTCGGTGGGCCTGGAAATCATGAGGGCGAGAAACCAAACAGAATAAAGAATATCCCACAGCTGGATCCTATCATCCCATTCAACAACACCATGGAGGAGTACTGGCTGATTTTTACTTCTGCGTTTGGTGCCATCAAATTGAACAAGAACATAGAATCCAACAGGCATTCGTCTAAGACCAACAACGACACCCTCAGCTCGGACACCTACAAGATGATTGCTATACCTCTAAAAGGACAAATTTTGGGGGTACGTACGTGTGATGACGACCCGAAAGTTGTCAGCGGGAGGCCTAACATAACCCAGTGAGTACTTCAAACAGGGCAATACAGGACTTGCCCACCTGTTAGCGGGAGGCCTAACATTACCTAGTGAGTACTTCAAACAAGGTGACGGAGAATTACCCACTTTTTGCCTTGAAGATACATGGCCACTAAGTAGAATATTAATCAAGAGTGAGCGACGGCCACGTTGATGGAGTACCTACCATTTCCAGGCTGCGAGACCAGCGAGTAGTTTTCCGATAAGAACTCTTCGAGGAGGTCCTCTTGCATCAGCTCCTCAGGAGTAAGTTTTCCCTAACCTAGAAGTAAAAAAATCGGCATAGACCGAAGACTATGACGACAAACCGTCTCGATCAAGTTCATCCATTCACTATCATGTGTGACGGCTACCAAGGCATTGGGATCCTGGCAAAAATAAATTCGCTTGTGTGATGATCATTGACATGTCACCATTCAAACCTTATTCAATCGATATCGGTTGATAACATCGGAAGGGTGAAAGGGCTAACAGTTACTCAGTCATCGAGGATATATGAAAACAACTCATGATACCAACTTGTGATAATGCGGGTACAGAATCGACATTTGCATCCCCTTGCCTACGAGGCCGTTTTGGAGTATTTTTCTTGCAGAATACTCGCACGAGACACATTGCAAAACCACAGGAACGTTTACGGGGGCGAACTGCAGGTACCGGCTGAACCTCGGGCGCTCGAGCCTGAGATAACCATCCCAACATATCATCTCGTACTGCGATCTTGAACCCACGTATGAAAACAGCTTGATTCTCATTTCCGTTGCGGCCAGGTCCAGGTCCGTCACGGCAGTCAACATGAAATGGACAATCCCAATCTCTCCTAGAGATGGTACCCTCGGCATCTTGTGGTACCACCTTGATGTGTCGACATTCTGTGGTTGTAGCATCGTTGAACGACGCAAGAGACCAAGAACGTGCTTTGTAGAAACCGGTAATCAGGTAGAGGGAGTTACTATTTATGTCTTCACCGTAGTGCTCTTTGGCAATTTTATACCAGTCGAACGCACCCACGATCGCCACATTTCGAAAGCGCTCGCGGGCAAGGACGTCGTGAGATGTAGCACCATCTGGGAGGATCAAAATTGCACCTTTGGCGGAAGATGGAGTAAATTCGTAGTAACCAGGCCTTCGAGTTACAGATGAGTATCGATTCTTCCATGTCCGTGAAGGAATTACCTTGGTGAAGTTTTCGTTATGCCAGGAGAGGTGATAACACAACCGATAGGATCAGCGTTGGGTGTGATGTTGACGTCGCGATCAAAATCAATTGGAATATGATCAAAGCTGAAAGGGAAACCGGGACGTTGATGGAGAGCGTGGTTTGGCCCATAGCATACGTTGAAAAGAACGTTAAATGCGCCCTGCTGAGTGACATAGCCAACATCCCCAATCTGGAGCCCGTCTTCTCTGTAGCTGGACGGGAGCGTACTGCTCGGTTCGGGAAACCGCAACGGGTATCCACGATCGTTTGGGAGACACTTCGCATACACATCTTGCGGGGAATCACCCATGTTGTCACTTTAGATGTGCATGTGAAGAGTGAGATGGACCACCTGGCAGACTCGGAGGGAAGATGAGGAGGTCGGGGGATGCAAGTGGGAAGAGAAAAAGGCGGTGCGGTGCCCACGCTTCCTAAGTACCGTAACGCCAGTCCGATGAGGCGAGGCAGAGTGCACCGTGGGGCCCGCTCAAAATACTTCGAACAAATGAATCATGCCCACGTGGCCAAAAGAAATCGCTCGGGACAAGGTGTAGTAAGCGATTGCTGGGCTCGGAAAACCAAAAACAGTACATATCCATGGCCGTTTGGCAGACATCTCGCGTATACAGCAGTGCATTTTTTGGCCAAACAAACTGTGATGAGCCGCATCTGTTGCTCGTGGAAGTTCAACGGTAGACACTGAGTTGGTTTCCGTTCGCTTCGGTTCGAACCGGTTCGAATGATGGCATGCTTGAAATTGTACTTTGTCTGGACAGCGCTGTGTCGAGCAGGAAAGGGGCGCACGGAGTATTTGACATTGTGCAAGACTGTATTGACAATGTAAATACTAAGATTGTCTGTTGGTAGCGAGCAATTGGGGAAAGCGGGCGGAAGCTCAAAGCGCTTTCTGGTCCTGGACTGGAGCCGACCTGCCGGGTAGGGCGAGTGGGAAAAACGCCTCGCAGTCAGAGCTAATGCGCCCGGAACCCCGAGTGGAGGAGCTGCGAGGAGCTGAGACGGAAGGTCGAGGAATGGGAATGGTGGTGGGAGCGACAAACGGGCGAGACGAGAGAGATGTGATGCCTAGCGTGACCAGTCTAACTCCGGATGGTGCCGAAGTTCAACAATGCCAAGTCGATATGCAAATCGACCCGCAAGCTATTCTGGGAAATTGACACGAGGCGATGCTAGAGTGTTGGTCGATGCTCGTAGGATTTTCATCCCCTCCCACAGATCCAGTGACCTTCAGGAATCGATGTGGTTGCGCGACTTGCTTCAAAAATGGAAAAGTGTACCAGCATTAGAGGGTAAGTTAGTACTTGGTCTGGGGCTGCGTCACCTTGGTTCCTAAATGAGTAGTGATGATTACAGAACGCTCGAAATCTAGAGACACTGAAGACTCTAAATCACTGGTCAAGCTGTCGTCTCACGAAGAGGACAGATTGACAGGTGAGAAAGATATGCTTGCAGCCCGATTGTTATGATCCCTTACACGGTGTAAAATATAGAACCACGGCGTCTCGATATCCATGGAGGTCCAGTAACGTCGCTGATCTTTCTTGTTGACGGAAAGCACATCGTGTGCGGCTGCAAGGATGGGTCAATTCGACGATGGAGGGTAAGCGATTGGGGCGAGATAGGACCAGTGATGAAGTCCGATGGTACGGTGAACTCTGTAGCTGCCTCACAGGACGGGAAGTGGATCGTGAGTGGGGGAGTTGATCACAAGGTGACGATTTGGGACGCGACCAGCCACCAAAAGACCGGGGAGTTAACCGAGGAGTACGAAAGAGGCATCACAGCACTAGACATCTCACCAGACTCGTCGTGCGTTGCAGCCGGATCGGAAGATGGCTCAGTGATTGTCTGGTGTTTGGAGCGCAGGGAACGTATCGCAGGTCCATTGAGACACGGGCAATCCGAGTCGCGGGTTTCTTCTGTCAAGTTTTCTCCAGCAGGCGATCGGCTTGCCTCAGCATGCACCCGCTGGGACTCCGATTCCATTCGCATCTGGCACGGTCGCACCGGTGACCAACTGGCATGTCTCTCAGCTGCCAATGATACCAAGCCGACCTACTCGCTCGCCTGGACCCGTGACGGCCAACGGCTTTTCGCTGGGGGTCCACGTGGTTCAATCAGATGTTTCAATATCACGACTCAGTCAATCCTATCGAGATTGGGGGACCAGATGTCCGATTCCGTCACTTCTCTCTGCATCTCCAACAATGATCGGTTCCTCGTCGCTGGTTCAGCCTCGGGGTGTTCGCTTAGCTTCTGGGATGTCAACACGCTTCAACCGGTTCTCCCTACCATTTTTCAGCCGAGTGAAGTGCTGACTATAGCCATCTCGCCGGATGACCAGCATCTCGCTAGCGGAGCAATCGACGGGAAAATTACTGTTCGGAGCCTCCCCGATATTGTCCCATTGTCCTACTATTTTCATGTAAGTATGCTGATGTTTTCGGCGACCTCGTGGACTGGCTCCCATCTTCCTTCTTAGCGTCTATCACCCTCTCTGAGAGATTCGGAACCCGTAAGTTGATTCCCATTGATCTGGCGCGGTCACGTTGTCACTCATACTTCTGGTGGCTTCGAAATGTAGTTCACGTATATGAGTCACGCGGTGCACAATGCATGGAAACTCGGAAATTTGGAAAGGGTGGAGGAGATCTTGTCAATGGAAATTTCAAATCCGGATTACCCAGAGTTTGTCCCGTATTCGCTTGCTAACCGCGCTCTTGTTCGGGCGCGACTGGGTAAATGGGATAAAGCGTTG
>JBBPRR010001536.1:0-10195 GCA_038093115.1 Hortiboletus flavorubellus | reverse complement strand
CGCGTGTGGGATGCGGATACGGGCAAGAGCGCGATGGAGCCTCTGCAAGGTCACGAGGACTCGGTCATGTCTGTCGCATTCTCTGCTGATAGCACACGCATTGTGTCTGGCTCCAACGACAGGACGATTCGCGTGTGGGATGCATATACAGGCAAGAGCATGATGGGGCCTCTCCGAGGTCACAGGGACTGGGTCAGGTCTGTCGCGTTCTCGGCTGATGGCACACGCATTGTGTCTGGCTCCAACGACAAGACGATTCGCGTGTGGAACGCAGATGCGGGAAAGACTCGCTCCGGGTTGATGAAGCCTCCGATCTGCCAAGGTCACGAGCCTGATCAGGGCCAGGTCAGCCCGAGGTCCGCTGCGTTCTCTGCTGACTCCGGCACACGGATTGTATCTGGAGGCTCCGACGACAAGATTCAGATTGACACTGCGATAGTTGAATCCTACTACTCTACTTTTCAGGACGGGAGAGGTGTTCCTACTTTCTTCCCCCATTCGAAACTCGACGATGGCTGGCTCTACGGTGCGAATGGGAACATCCTGTTCTGGGTGCCCCCTATGAACAGAGCAGGACTATATTACCCTCAAACAACGGTGGTGATTGGTGCTCAAGCTACTCAGGTTGATCTTGGCCGTTTTATGCATGGCGAGCACTGGACGAAAAGTCGTTCCTCGTAATATAATGTAGTGTCTTTGTTACGTGCATTCGAGAGTCACTCGCGTTATTGGAATACGAGATTATTGGAAATATGTTGCAATCATCAAGCAAGGTTTTCGCCGCCGCGGGCGGTATTTCCGAGTTGATGACATCCGTTGACAGGGTACTGAAACGTGCGCGAAAGATATCCAGATGCAAACGAGCTACCAGAATTAAATGAGTTGTTACATTAACCTTTCGACTCACACTTCTGCCAGTGGAGACTGTGGGAAAGTAATTCGACACAAAGTTCATTACGTGCCGACTCCAAGAAACAAATGTTTGGCGATGGGAAGAAAAAGATCCACGGCTGTGGTTGCGGGACGCACACTCTTCCGTCACTCCGACTCGGTCCTTTCTTAATACCCAAATGGGAAAAGTTGCTCGCAAGGCAGATCTTGTGGCGGCAACAACTGATAGAGCGTGATCAAATTGGCCTTGATCGCGGTCTCGAGCTCGGATGTCGGATCGGGGTACAGCTGTGCCGTCAAGTTGACCTGTTTATGGTATGCGTAGCACAACTACTCAGACGAACTTGTCAGCACGTGTGCACCCAGCGAGAGAGAGAGAAAGAAAGAGCAACGTACGGTCCCGTCGTCGTCGGGATCCACCACATAATTGCCCACGCCGTCGTTATAACCCGGCGGGACTTGGACCAGGTTGTAGATCTTGTCAAACATGGCGGAGACCTCGTCAAAGTCAAACGGGGCCTGACGGCGATAGAACCCCTTGGGGTACTGGTGCGCTTGAAAGAAACTCCGCGCATTGTCCAGCGTCGCGTTGAGCGTCGTGTTTACCGTCTGGTTGCTCACGAAAAAAGCGAGAGGAAAGGTCGTTTCGGCGTAGGCGGTCAGATAGCGTGGGGTAAGGAACGAAAAGGTCGGGTTGCGTGCGATGGAATCGTTGATACGGAGAGACTTTTGCAGGGATGCGGATTCGACAGTGACGAAGCCGTGCCCCACGAGGTTGGCGGCATATTCCAGCTGTGAAATGTATGAGGAACATGGGTGCGGATGCATAGCTTGTACCTACCTGATCGAACAGCGTCTCATTGAAATTGAAGTTGTCGCCGAAATAATAATCTCCACGAGTGGTGCTGGCATCACCTAGAGTTGAATTCGACGGCAGTGATCAACGCGATAGATATCATGGGAGAGTGGCACAACGCCTGCCTTCGAAGTTGCCGTGGATATTGAGTCCAGGAGTGAGTTCACCCTCCGCAGTTGTGTTTGCACCAATGGACATCAAGTTGGTCAACTGATTCCCATCAACAATAAATGCCTATTTCATTTGCAAATACTGGTTGAGAGGGCAACGAGACAACGGATCACCGGACGTACCCCGTAGGTGACGAACGCAGCCAAGTTCCATCCCATGTTGAAACCTGCGCGTTTCAGGTCGAAATCTGGCGTGCCAATCTGTGTCACGATCTACGTACCTTCTTGGGCGGCATTGATGATCTCTGCCGGAGTAGCTACGCCGTTGTGAGGTAGATACTACACAGAAGAACCATGTTCGTGGGTAAATTGCGTCATCGAGGTGACTGGTCACTTACTCCGTGAGAAGCCAGGGTATTCAATCCTGGGCAAGGACCACGAATATCACCTGGTTGATCAGGCTGGAATGGATGGGCTGCGTCATACACCAACTTTGCAGCCGTGTTCTTTATGGGAGGCGGGACAGGCTGTGCGCCGGGGGTGCTACTAAATGTTCGCGCGACCGCCCGGACCTCCTCTGGAGACAAACCTGCGAGCGAACGATATTCCGGGAACCCTAGTGCATATGGGACGAGTGCAACTAATGTCGCGAGGTTCCGCAGCTTCATCTTTAGCGGAAAGAAAACTGGCAGAGAGGACAAACCGACTACCAGCGATCTTATGTAGGCAGGGAAGATCCGGGTTGCGTGTGGGCGACTTGATTGAAATCCGCGACTGCACGCGATAGAACGTGTACCAGAATGTAATACTCCCGCCGCGAAGCAGACCACTGGCTGTGCAGCTGCAGGGGGATATTCCGCAGTATGTGCATACCGCTCTAACACCGTCTTTAGAAGCATTTATGATGAGAGTGCTGTAATGTCGTGCGACATTACCGTGCTAAAGAGTCTTGGCAAAAGTGATGTTCCAGACTGGTGGCAAGGGGCTGGGCGTCGTCCATGCATTTGACTACCGCAGCCATGCTTTGGCCATTCGTTTAGTTACCATTTTCACCTGTTCCGTCAGCAGCCTGACCGACTGTGGGCCGTTGCTGTGGGCAAGCATATAATTGGCCGTCGATAAGCTAATTCGATTTACGCACCGAAAAGGAATACTCTGGTCATACGGCCATGATTAATTGCCGCCAAGGACAATCGAAGCTTCGGCGACGGGATTCCGTGGACTACTGCGTGCGACAGTGGAATGGATTTACGAACACGGCCCCGACGTAGGAACCAGTGGATTATAGGGGCAATGCGTGACCAAGATGAACCTAGGAATTTAGTGGGACGGACGCGGGTATTTCAAGCTCTAAGTTCGTCTGCCTGTGCCAGGAGACTATACGACATAGTAGTTCCGTGCGGTGATAAACAAAGGTTCCTGGCAGGAGGAGTAGGGCCAAACATTATGACCATGATATTCATACAAGCCATTGACACTGGACCATTAAAGTAGAAGCACACAACCATACAAATGTAAGTTCTGGGCCAGATGTGACTTATCAACCCACCGCACATCTATGGTTTTGTGGAAATCTTTCTCGACAGGCTGCGCATGCGGTCTGCATTGAGCTTTCTGCGTGCGGTGTCACTTTCCACAGTTTTTCTCATGACACCTGCATTGTCCCTGGGTGCGACGGTGTAGTTGCCGAGTTCTCTCTGTGGGATCATGACGGCGTTCTTTCTGATGCGGTTCTTCTCGCCCTCTTTTGCACGAGCGAGGATGGCGTTGAGGCGCTCGTTGGCACGTTCTGAGGCATCTTCCTGTGCAGTGGGAACCACACGATCGCGATAAGAGGCGCTACGATTTATGATGGGGCGAGACCAAGTGGAGACGAGATCGTTGGCGATGCGCTGTATGTCGGATTGGACACGTTTGCACTTTGTGTAAAATAGGACGACGCGACCCAAACCCGACTCTTTGAGAACGTCGCTATCGATGAACTCCATTTTCTTTAGGACTGGGAAAAAGTCACGCTGGATATTTAGAGCAGGCAAGGAGCGGTCTGGGAGAGGCTCAAGCCACCTGCGGACCCCCTCGAGAAGGTTGTTGTCGACGATGGACTGCGAGAGGGATTGCCTATGTGGTACGTGAGCAGCGGGAGGGAGCAAGGAAAGGGTGTGGCATACTTGCGGAGAACCTCCATGACCTGAGGAAGGAGCTTGAGCTTGTTTGTTGCAGGGAGCTTCTCGCGGTTGGCCTGTTCGTCGTCGAGTGCGGCACCCAGCATTGCTTCACGGAGACGAGAGACCTCTTCGTCTGCGAACTGATCGAGGTCCTCGGCGTCCTTTTTGCGCTTGTTTGTCCGGGAGCCCTTTTTTGGTTTGAGTATGGCATCGAACTGCATGGCGAGGCGAAGCTTGTTCGCTGGGATGGGGGTTTGCGAGCAGGACAACGGAGGGGAGGAAGGGCGAACCTTTTTCTGGGGGGAGATCCATGAGGTCCTGCTCGGTGATCTGTTTTCGCTTGCGCTTTTTCTGGGGCTTGCGCTCGCGGTCGTCTGTGCGGCGCTTGACGGTACGTTTCTGCTTTGGGGGGCGTTCGTGCTCGTAGGCATCGCTGGACTCGTCGGACGAGCCGGAGGGCTCCTGCTCGACGGGTGGCTTCACGCGCTGGCGGTGCTGGGGGACGTCTGTGGGGGGTGAGCGGGGTGCGGGGGAAGGGGCGGGGGGGACGTGCCATCCTCCTCGGAAGAGAGTTCGGAGCCATCGCCGAAAATGTCGCGCTCGAGGGTGTGAGCGTGCGCCATCGTGGTAGCAGGGCAAGAGAGTGACAAACAGATGCAAAGCGGAGCGGCGACCTTATTAGTCTTATAGTGACATGCCTCGATCGCCATGGGTTGCCAGTGTTTTCCATGGCCAGCTACTCCCCCGAGGCCGTCTTTGCCTCCCTGCCCGCCCCCGGCCCTCCCGACGCTAGGGGGCGTCCGCTTCCCCCAGTCCCGCCCCCGAGGAAGCACCCCAGGCACATCTCCCCTCCAACGCCGTCCGCCCCCTTACTCAAATCGAGCGCCTGGCGCAACATGCATCGAAATGCCGTGCGCGCTCTCCGGCAGCCGCGCTTTCTCTCCCGGCTCCTTTTCTTTGCTGACTGGGACGATGTCTATGCCCTTCTTTCCACTTGTGCCAGCGCCAGGCGTCTCTGGCGCTCCCGTGCTACCAGCGACGTCATCCTCTCTCATTACCTTCCATGTTACCGCATAGCCCTGCGCTTCAGGGATCTCTCCGCTCTCCAGCCCGTCGACTTCACCCTCCACGACCTCCATCTCCTATGTTCGTCCTTCCCCGCCCTCCCCGTGTGCACGTTGACCATCTTCCTCCAGTGCTCTCACAACGCGTCCCCCTCCACCAGTATCCCATGCACGCGCTTGCCAGCCTCTCCAAATCACATCCGTCACCTGACCACAACGCAACCACTAGAACGAGCTCTCGACTCGCTGCCCTTGCCAGCGCACACTCTCGTTTCGTCCTTCTCTTACAATCCCTCGTTCATAGCTCCCCTCTCCCCCTACCCCTCGACTCGGATCTTCCTCTTCAGCCCTCTCGATTCCCATCGCCTCCGCACCGTACCCTTCGCGAGCTCACGTTCCCAGCTCCACTCGCTTACCCTCATTTGCATGATATACAGCCTTCTGATGTCATCTCTCAAAAGTCTTCCGACACCCGGCGCCCAATTACACGTTCTCGCTCCAGCACCTCCAGCCCCTTATCGCGGGCCGACACTACGGCGCAACCCCAGATCAAGGCACCCAAGCGGAGGCTCTCCATTTTTGGTAGTTCTCACCCTCCACCGCCACCGATGGAGCCACGCTCATTCAGGTACTACGAAGCTTCTTGGAGGCGCTCCCCCGCCTCGCAAAGTACCCCGAACACCCACCTCGCCCCTCCCCTCTCCGCTACCCGGACCTCTTCCTATTCCGAAGGTGACATCTCTCGTCCTTTTGCAAGGCCCCACAAACGCACCCCCTCTGCCGAAGTTTCCTCTGCGTCCTCGATCAGCGGTAGCTCATCCGAACCCTCTAGCGGAAAAACTTCATACAGCACACACCTGCCCAATTCTCCCCACGATCTCTCTTTTGCGACGTTCAGGACTCGTGCTCCTGTCCTCCGCGTTTTCGTCCCGTGCAATGCCCTCTCTTCCGATGCTATTGCAGCTTGTGAGGCACAACTCTATACCGGGGGGCTCTGGCGGTACCTCTCGACCGGAGACATCGTTTGCAACTTTGGTTATATTCCTTCAACTCCAGAGGGCACTCAATCTCAACTCGATCTTCCTCCTGAAGACCGCGCTACATCTCGAAACACTTGGCTACTCTTCGACGGTAACTTCCTCGTTCCTTTTGCTCCACCAGGCCCACCACCACTCCCGGACCCTCTTAGCCTTCCCTCCCCCTTCTATTATACCCACCTCATGTCGTCCAACGTGAACCCTACCTTCGCATTTGCGCCACCAGGTGGTGGCGGTATTCCCGAGACTACGCTTGTAAAGACCGCTACACGCGTCCCCAGTCCCCGCTCTCCTGGTGGTTGGGCGATGGTGAAAAAGTACACATGGATAGCACGCGCCCGCGTTGGCATGGGATTCACAGGTCTCGACGACGAACTTGGCGAGGGCTGGCGCGGCGAATGGGTCCTCGAGGCCGAAGGGACACCCGAAGGTAGGCAAACTCTCGTCGATTGTATTTCTGGACTTGCAGGGGAGATATTCGTATGGGAGCTGGCACGAGAAAAGAGCGGTGGGGGGCGCATCTGGCTTCGGTAAGCGGTAGCTCTATCTCGACATCCGTTCCCGCTCACATTACCTGTCTGTCCAAAGACTTGTTAAACCTGTAGTTCCACCAAAAGACAATTCAGTAAACATTCATCTGATTCGCTCCTGCTTAACATTGGATGCTTAAACCTAGATTATTCATTCTACGCGCAACTGACGCTGCACTTGGACTGTTCGTATTGTAACAGCCTAGTCCCATACGTCATTCATATATTCGCTACCGTGTTACTGCTTAATGCTGTTGCGGAACAACCTTTCATCCCCGTGCGTTCAGGCGAGTGAACTGATGATCCTCCTGATACCCCCCGCATAACTCCGTGCTGCCCATAGTCAGGCCGTCAGGTTTGACAAGTACATCAGGTAAGCTTAACAACATTCGTGTCCAAAAATTGTGCCAAATCAAATCCTCCTGGGGGAGTTGTCACCACACCTGCCTTTTCAAGAACGCTGGAGGCGTAGGTGAGAACAATGTCAGCCCACTCCCATCGCCTCGAGCTAGTACTCACGCGAGGGCATCGGTGATGACGTGGGCAGGAACTTCCGCGCAGTCGTCCGGGTACGCAACAGCCTGTAGCCATGCCTACACCAAAGCAAGATCAACGATCAAACTTTGCATGACGTCATGACCCCTATGATGCTCGGCGGGCGCAAAACCTCACCTTGACGTCCTCTTCCGGATACGCAAACGTCCGTTGGATAAACGTCACGCTCGGGCCCGCACGTTGCGCCGCGGAAGCAAATGTCCGCACAAATTCCGAGAGCCTATCCAAGAACGCGCGTACATCACAGGATGCTGCGCGCGTGGGATGTGCTGCGATAAGCCACGACGGCCACGGGGTCGGCACCTCGCCAATCTAGCCAACGCCACAGGAGTGCATAGACCGAACGTTATTATTAGTGTACGAAAGCGGGGGTAACGTGACCCCGCCCCTGGGCAGTGTAGGACGTACGAAGCGACATTCTCCCGCGTCCGCGAACGGTTTGGTGGTGTACCATTCCCACATGAACGCGCTCGTCGAGCCATCGTTGACGGAATCGATCAGGCCGCGGATGTCATTGTTGACTGCGGCGAACCGTGGTCAAGATAGGGAATGGCACAGCAACGATGCTTGGACGCACTCCTGAATTGGAGGTCCTCGGTGGACCATCCTTGCTGTAGAGCCATCACATACGCCATGGTTTGACTACCGCTTTTTTCGTGTGTTTCCCAGAGCAGGCACGAGGACTCAGGACAAGGCACCAGCGAAGACAAAAGGACGATGGGTTTACCTGCCATTCCTTGAGATTCCGAGGGTCGTGCCGTGAAGATCAGAGATCTGCTTGTACGGGGAGTCGCTGTATCCCGTTATAACAGCCCTGATGAGTCGGAATACGGTATCAGTTAACATGGACTTTTCTGATCGTTCTCTGGACGGAACGAATGGGATGATGAACGTGCCATCTCAGGGGGGAGGTAACATAACTCCCGACAAGTTTATACGCCTTGGACCCCTTTGCGATGCCCGCTATAAGTGCATCTGTGAGGGCGCTGTTGGCATGAGAGAGGGAGACTTGGCTAGATCAAAGGCCCAGGGACGCTGTCACGGAGACAACAGACGTAACTTACATTGCAATGTCAATCTCGTCACTGGTCAGTCGAGAGATTAGTTGGCCTGTCCCACCTGACGTGGCACGTTCATCGATAATCGGTAATCAACCACGAGGTGTTGCAGTACGTACTAGGACATTCGACGAGCGTGAACGTCTTATCTTGGTCAGAAGCCGCAAACTGAAGCAAAGGAGAGCAGAAGTGCTCGCGGACTGCGTACGGATTCCATCAGCGCCCACACTCGAACCCCTCGGGCAGGAAAAATCACCGTATCCTACCCTGAGAGGCATTATAAATACTGGTGTGGTGAAGAGCTGACACGCTTGTGAAAGTGTTTCGCGTTAGATGATCTAGCTAATTTGAGTTTTCTGAGCTAAATCCATAACGGGATGCCTGGTTTCGCTCCTGGCTGAACACACAACAAACTTGAAGGACTACATTCATGCAACATACTAAATCCATGGAAAAGGTAATCATTGTATCAGAATCATCCATGCCAGTACAAAGTAAAAGAGCCTAACGGAGTTCAAGCAAAGTAAGGCGCGGAGATGGCTAATCACTCACAGCAGAGGATATACGGCAAGGAGGACACGCTGTTGTTCTATCCTTGTGCCATCCAAGAAGTTTATAGAAGCTGTATCATTACTGTGAGTGGTGAATGATATAATAGAAAGAGTGGCGAATTACCCCAGATACACCAAGCCCATGCGGCTAGTGCAATCGGTGCACGTACCCAGATGATACGGACGAAACAGGATATAAGCGCCGCAATGTCCAAAGGTGCTATGCAGTACCCCAGAACGCATAAACCCTGGAAGAATGAACTTTAAAACAGTCAGACACGTTCATACCGGCGGATCGGCGCTTATACGTACACTCTGCCTCCGAGTAACTAAGGGTTAAAAGATGTGTAAAAGGCAACATTGGAAGCAATTCTTGAACTTACCTTTGCCTGAATAGTCACCACAAGAGATCCCATGGAAACGATTACCACCACGCTCGTGAACACCCCAAGAGCCTGGCTGGTTGGTGCCTTCAACACAGATGAGTCGATCATATGGAAAAGCGACCAGAAATATGCATACATTTACGCTGAGCATCATGCCAAGGGCAAGGCAAAGTAATAATGGCCCCCAAAGGTCCCAATCCCTAATATGGGTTAGGCCATATTCCCCAACCGACAACGAAACATACCTCAGGACTTCACGCCCGGTAGCCTTACGGGGATACAACACTTGAACGAGTTTCGCGTATATCGAGGAAAGGTCACGCGCCTACATATCGTGGTCAATGTAGTGCAAGGGGCCAAGGGTTGTCACGAACGATCGTCGTGGTTACGGGTTCGTCGAGGGTGTCGACTCCCGTGTACCTACGTCCGGGCGACTTTCAGTGAAATGACCAATGGAACCGAAGGAAACGTACCGTGTTTCGACGCGAATACCACCCACCGTCTGCCTGGCGGGCTTGTGTGGCGCGTTCGAGCTACCAATGTTCCCTGAGACAGCCTGTGCAGGTGCACTAGTACTGCTCGCCTGTCCAATTGGATCTGGTGCGCGCGATTTCCCTTTGTCTATGACTGGCGAAGGTAGACCTGGTGCAGTGAATCCGGGGATGTCCTGCTCATTGAGGTCATCCTCGTCCTCGTCTGACAGACGTCAGTGTACATTAAATCGGTGAGACGTACGAACATGCCTGCTTCGATGAACCTTGAAGAGGATGTCAATGGTGTGATCGCCGAGGCCATATGTTGCGTAGGGACACTCGAGTGGTAGTCACTCCAGGCGGTGGTGGCTGCGGTCATGGTCACGTGCATATTTCCACGGCCGTAAATGACTGACGCGTCGAGTAACCTCGTCCATTCTGCTTGACAAGAAACGCAGACATGGTGGGCATTTTCCCCTTTGACGTCGTAAACTCGCTAATGTCACCCACAGGGTAACG
>JBBPRR010001535.1:0-10205 GCA_038093115.1 Hortiboletus flavorubellus | reverse complement strand
CCCTCCTCCGCACCCACCCATCCGAGGCCCAAGCGGTCCTCGTAGGACTCGACGGCTGGCACTTCACCCGTGCCCAACTCGACGCCATGGACGATCCCAAACGGGTACACGACCGACGTGAGAGCCACTGAACGTTCGATGCACCTGCCTACGTCAATTTCGTCGCCCGCTTGCGCCGTGATCCTGCGGTCGTCTGTGCACCCTCCTTTGACCACGCGCTCAAAGACTCAACGCCAGACGCGGTTGTTGTTAGACCTTCCCACCGCATCGTCGTCATCGAGAGGTTGTACACGATGCTCAGCATTGATCCCTGGCATCGTGCGGCTGTCCTGATGGACGAGCGATGGTGGATCCAGATCGACCCCGTCCGGGCAAGGACGCGCTTGGTCATACGCCACGTATAGACCGGCGTTGCAAAGGACATGGACGAGGCTGTTTGGCGTGCGGAGAACAATGATGAGGACAGTGAGTTTGTTCACCGCGTCACGGTGATCATTTTGCTCATGCGAGGGTGGGATAGATGGACGGTTTATCTCGAGGAACGTGTTCGACGTGACGTTTATCATCCGAGTATCGACGACCGTGTATATTCTACCTGAGCAAGTGAAACATGGAATTGATAACGCTTATCGTTGTCGTGATTATGAGTCTTCAAAGTTTCACAGAGGCAACTTTCAAGTCAAATCGAGTCCTATTGATGCATGATCTTTATTCCTTGTGTCCGAGTACCACTCCACAGTCGGCCTTTCCATTTGTCCCCTCTCGACTATATCAACCCCGACATTGTTTCATTTTGTAATTCCTTGTTGCGCGTTGATGGTCTACAGCACTGTTTAAAAGGCTGTTGGCAGACGGACCCAGATGTCAAGACGAGTGGCAGTTTTCACTATGGCAGGGTGAGATCATGATTTGTGTCTGTGGCTTCAAGTTGCAAGTAGAGTCTAAAATCATAGCAATCCCATTGAGTGATCAACTGTTGTTTTATTGTCAACTTTGTCTGTCAGAACTGAAAATCAAGAAATGCTGTGGTTGCAAAAATGGGTCTACATCACTGAACAAATTCTGGGCAAACCTTGGATGGGTGATTGACAAAGATGGTTGCTAGTGGGCTGTGGTCATAGTTTACAATGGCCATTGAGAGTCAAGTTACATATATTCTTTCACAAGAAATTGACAAAGTATCAACATATGCTGAAAGACCTCATAGAAACAAGACTCCTGTCCATTTGTTGCTTTCAAACACTTCTTTGCATTGCTCCATGCACTCTGGCTCTCCACTTTCAAAAGAGCTTGAGGTTTTAACCTCATTCAGACCATTTTCCTTCTTCAGGAGGTGGGGGCTCTGAATAAAATGATTAACAGAAAAGGCATTGAAGGATACTGTATGTCAAACACATACATGTGGTTCTGGAAAATAACATCAGTAATCATCTCCACCTTTTGCTCATAAGACGCCTTTCCATATTGTTCAAGAACCCCCTTCAGTGCCTTTGTGATCCTATCATGTGAACCTGATGCCATGTACTGCTTAGCTGCAGAAGAGAATGGCTCAGGATCAAGCTTCTGATGTAGAAAGAAAGATAATCCTGATATCACAATGATATCTGAATTATGTATATGAAATCAGTGACATATAATATATGTCACATATTTGAAACACACCAACACCAGCTTGAAGAACCTGTTTCCATGTGCAAAAGGAGAACTGTGTGTATAATCAAACTTGAATGTAGGTTAGGATATCACCAAGTTTACCAGGTTGCTTGGTTCCGGAGTTTGAGGTCCATTACCAATTGAAGCCTGCATGTGAAGTATCAATGTAAAACACTAAATTGGAAAGAAAGCACATACTTTGCTCTTGCTGATGAGCTACAAATCATAAGATAATAGAATAAATAAGAGAAAGAGATGATATAGCTTGTTACATATACCAACCTCCTTCATTCCTAGTAAATACAAAAGGCTTTTGAAATTAGAAAGTCTCACCTGCTATAGAGAATGTAGATATATTGCCATTAAATATGTTTAATGTCAAAAACTTACATCCTGTGAAAGATGTTATAAAAAGGAAGCAATCAATGTGCAAAGGAAAACACACCAACTATAAAATAATAAAGAATGTTGAAAATTGACCATTGTGAAATATATTTGGCTTACTTGCTATGTATCATTGGCAACAAGTGGATATATTAGTTGAAATAAGAATAATGCAATCAGTGAAATGGTAGGATATCAAATTCACCTTCTATAATTGCAAAAGTAAGGTGAGGAATAGATATGTAATTATCAGTATGGTCTCACTTCTCAGCAGATCAAAATGAATGACTTACAAACTAAAAGAGAGAGAAATAGTCAGTACAACTGTGTTCATTTACACTATATGTACAATGCACAACTTACCAACTATGATTGCCAAAGTAGAATGCAGAGTGGAGATGAAATCATGAGCATGATTACCCCATCAACATGCCACAATACTCACCTTCTATAATTTCAAATGTAGGATGCAGAGTGGAGATGGAATCATAAGTATGATTACCCCATCAACATGCTACAATCCACAACTCACCTCCTACAATTATCAAAGTAGAATGCACAGTGGAGATGGAATCATCAGCATGGTCACCCAATCAACATGCCACAATCCACAACTCACCCCCTATGATTTCCAAAGTAAGATGCAGAGTGGAGACAGAATCATAAGCATGATAACCCCATTAACATGCCACAATCCACAACTCACCTCCTATGATTTCCAAAATAGGATGCAGAGTGAAGATGGAACCATGAACATGATCACCCTATCAGCATGCCACAATCCACAACTCACCTCCTATGATTTCCAAAGTGGAGTGAAGAGTGGAGATGGAATTATGAGCATGATCAACCCATCAACATGCCACAATCCACAACTCACCTCCTATGATTTCAGAGTAGGATGCAGAGTGGAGATGGACTCATGAGCATGATCACCCCATCAACATACCACAATCCACAACTCACCCTCTACAATTTCCAAGGTAGAATGCAAAGTGGAGATGAAATCATGAACATGATCACCCCATCAACATGCCATAATACACAACTTACCATCTATGATATCCAATGTAGGATGCAGAGTGGAGATGGAATCATGAGAATGATCACCCCATCAACATGCCACAATGCACAACTTACCCACTATGATTTCCAAAGTAGGATGCAGAGTGGAGATGGAATCATGAGCATGATTATGCCATCAACATGCAACAATATACAACTCACTACCTATGATTTTCAAAACAGGATATAAAGTGGAGATGGAATCATCAGCATGATCACCCCATAAACATGCCACAATGCACAACTCACCTCCTATAATCATTTAAGTAGAATGCAGAGTGGCAATGGAATCATGAGCATGATCACCCCACCAACATGCCACAATGCATGACTTACAAACTATAATTTCCAAAGTATAATGCAGAGTGAAGATAAAATCATAAGTATGATAACTCCATTAACATGCCACAATGCATAACTCACCCTCTATGATTTCCAAAGTAGGATATAGAGTGGAGAGAGAATCTTGAGCATGATCACCCCATCAACATGTCACAATCCACAACTCACCCTCTATGATTTGCAAAGCAGGATGCAGAGTGGAGATGGAACCATGAGCATGATTACCTCATTGGCATGCCACAATCCACAACTCACCTCCTATGATTTCCAATGTATGATGCACAGTGGGGATGGAATTATGAGCATGATCACCCCATCAACATGCCACAATCCACAACTCACCATCTATTATTTCCAAAGTAGGAGGCAGAATGGAGATGGAATCATGAACATGATTACCCTATCAACATGCCACAATCCACAACTCACCTCCTATGATTTCCAAAGTAGGATGCAGAGTATATGTAGATGGCATCATAAGCATGATCACTCCATCAACATGCCATAATTCACAACTCACCTCCTATGATTTCCAGAGTAGGATGCAGAATAGAGATGAAATCATGAGCATGACCAATCCATCAACATGCTACAATCCACAACTCACCTCCTATGATTTCCAGAGGAGGATGCAGAGTAGAGATGGAATCATGAGCATGATCACCCCATCAACATGCCACAATCCACAACTCACAGTCTATGATTTCCAAAGTAGGATGCAGAGCAAGTCATCAGCATGATCACCCCATCAACATGCCACAATCCACAACTCACCATCTATGATTTCCAAAGTAGGATGCAGAATGGAGGTGGAATCATGAACATGATCACCCTATCAACATGCCACAATCCACAACTCACAGTCTATGATTTCCAAAGTAGGATGCAGAGTGGATATGGAATCATGAGCATGATCACTTCATCAACATGCCACAATCCATAACTCACAATCTATTATTTCCAAAGTAGGATGCAGAGTATATGGAGATGGAATCATTAGCATGATCATCCCATCAACATGCCACAATTCACAACTCACCCCCTATGATTTCCAGAGTAGGATGCAAAATAGAGATAAAATCATGAGCATGACCAACCCATCAACATGCTACAATCCACAACTCACCTCCTATGATTTCCAGAGGAGGATGCAGAGTAGAGATGGAATCGTCAGCATGATCACCCCATCAACATGCCACAATCCACAACTTACAAACTATGATATCCAAAGTAAGATGCAGAGTAGAGATGGAATCATGAGCATGATGACCCCATTAACATACCACAATCCACAACTCACCAACTATGATAATAGGATGCAAAGCAGAAATGGAATCATAAGCATGATCACCCCATCAAAATGCCACAATCCACAACTCACAGTCTGTAATTTCCAAAGTAGGATGCAGAATGAAGATGAAATCACAAGCATGATCACCCCATCAACATGCCATAATCCACAACTCACCCTCTATGATTTGCAAAGCAGGATGAAGAGTAGAGATGGAACCATGAGGATGATTACCTGATTGGCATGCTACAATATGCAACTCACATCCTATGATTTCCAATGTATGATGCACAGTGGGGATGGAACTATGAGCATGATCACCCCACCAACATGCCACAAACCACAACTCACAATCTATGATTTGCAGGGTAGGATGCAGAGTGGAGATGAAACCATGAGCATGATCACCCCATCAACATGCCACAATACACAACTCACCTCCTATGATTATCAAAGTAGGATGCAGAGAATAGATGGCATCATGAGTATGGTCACTTCATCAACATGCCACAATGCACAACTCACAGTCTATGATTTCCAAAGTAGGAAGCAGAGTGGTGACAGAATCATGAGCATGATCACTCCATCAACATGCCACACTGCATAACCCACCTCCTATCATTTCAAAAGTAGGATGCAGAGTGGAGATGGAATCATCAGCATGATTACCCCATCAACATGTAACAATGCATAACTTACCTCCTATGATTTTCAAAGTAGAATGCAGAGTGGAGGTGGAATCATGAGCATGATCACCCCATCAACATGCCACAATCCACAACTCACCCTCTATTATTTCCAAAGTAGGACACAGAGCATAGATGGCATCATGAATATGATCACTTCATCAATGTGCCACAATGCACAACCCACCTCCTATCATTTCCAAAGTAGAATGCAGAGTGGAGATGGAATCATGAGCATGATCACCCCATCAACATACCACAATGAACAACTCACTGCCTATGATTTTCCAAATAGGATGCAGAGTGGAGATGGAATCATGAACATGATCACCCCATTAACATGTCATGTGCACAACTCACCATCTATGATGTCCAATGTAGGATGCAGAGTGGAGATGGGATCATGAGCATGATCACCCCATCAACATGCCACAGTCCACAACTCACAATCTATGATATCCAATGTAGGATGCAGAGTGGAGATGGAATCATAAGCATGATCACCCCATCAACATACCACAATGCACAACTCACCCTCTATTATTTCCAAAGTAGGACACAGAACATCATGAGTATGGTCACTTCATCAACATGTCACAATGCACAACTTACCCTCTATGATTTCCAAAGTAGGATGCAGAGTGGAGATGGAATCATGAGCATGGTCACTCCATCAACACACCACAATCAACAACTCACAATCTATGATTTCCAAAGTAGGACACAGAGCATAGATGGCATTATAAGTATGATCACTTCATCAACATGCCACAATACACAACTCACAGTCTATAATTTCCAAAGTAGGATGCAGAGTGGAGATGGAATCATGAGCATGATTACCCCATCAACATGCCACAATACACAACTCACCTCCTATGATTATTGATGTAGGATGCAAAGTGGAAATGGAATTATGAGCATGATCACCCCATCAACCCACAACTCACCCTCTATGATTTCCAAAGTAGGATGCAGAGTGGAGAGAGAATCATGAGCATGATCACCCCATCAACATGCCACAATACATAACTCACCCCCTATGATTTCCAAAGTAGGATACAGAGTGAAAATGGAAGCATGAGCATGATCACCTCATCAACATGCCACAATCCACAACTCACCTCCTATGATTTCCAAAGTAGGATGCAGAGTGGAGAGAGAATCATGAGGATGATCACCCCATCAACATGCCACAATGCACAACCCACCTCCTATCATTTCCAGAGTAGGATGTAGAGTGGAGATGGAATCATAAGCATGATCACCCTATCAACATGCCACAATCCACAACTCACAATCTATGATTTCCAAAGTAGAATGCAGAGTGGAGAGAGATTCATGAGCATGATGACCTCATCAACATGCCATAATGCACAGCTCACAATCTATGATATCCAAAGTAGGATGTAGAGTGGAGATGGAATCATGAGTATGATCACTCCATCAACATGCCACAATCCACCACTCACAATCTATAATTTCCAAAGTAGGATGCAGAGTGGAGAGAGAATCATGAGCACGATCACCCCATCAACATGCCACAACCCACAACCCACCTTCTATGATTTCCAAAGTAGGATGCAAAGTGGACATGGAATTATGAGCATAGCTCTAGCAAGAACATACTGTATCACAATGTAGAACTCACTGGCTGAGATCATCCAAGTCACACCAGAAACCTGTCACTATCCCATTCTTAAATTTGACATGAAAATGTTGTTTACCTGAAGATGTGGAAACCACCATGGAAGCTTTTGAAGTCCCAGCCTACTTGTCCTAACTATTGGCAAAGTCAAGTTAAGCACTCTGTCTGTCTCATCTATCAAGCTTTGTTGGGATCAGAACATTGTCCAGGTATCATGGGTTGTGCCATCCTACATACCTTTGAACTGCATATCTCACACAGAGTGCTATATTTACCTCCTGGGCTGAGATTAGCAACATTTGCAAGGCTTCTTGACCTAGCACAATTGTAGTGGTTTCCAAGAGTTTGCAGCATCCCTCATTAGATTTGTGTGCCCCTACCATGTGACAATGTTGCACCTAGCGCATAATTTGATGGGCGGATATAGTACACACCTCGAATCCGGACACAAGATTTTGGCGGATGTGTCATTGGAGCAAGGCGACCCCATACGTCAGCTTCGTTGAATATCCCTTCAATCAGTGCCTCAGCCTTTGACAACCGCTCTTGCAGTGGTAAGCGTCGATCAGCAGGTGCCAATTTTCCCAGCGCCACAGGCAGCAGCGCATCGAATTTCGTAAATAGCACTACAACAGGAACTGAGCAGTTCACCACCATCAGTTCGAGAAGATAATAATGGCAGAGCATTCACCATTCCCAGGATCACATTCTCCAAAAAACTTCTCCTCGGAACGTTGGATTGCTCGACCGAGTTCGTCCATCGGGATGCAATACCTGCACGAAATGTAATGAAAATACCATGACATGACAATCCCAATTACCATATCGCATGAATGCGCTTCTTGAGAATGGGGGTCTTCGCACGGTCAGCGATAAAGTTCTTCATCTGCAAGAATTCGTCTTCACGACCAGCTTCGAAGCCCTGTGAATCATGGAAGACGAGTTTGTCGTTGCTCCGGAATATTAGTTCATCCTCGACGTTGTGGATTCCGCGCTGCAAGCGATGGACCGCATCGCCATGAGTGAGTCGACCTTTACGTGAAACAATCCTCACCCCTCTGGATCCCTCGACTTGCGACCGATCGACCTAATCGCACAGCTTAGCACACAGCACGACAACGCACGGCGACCAAGATACACACCTTGTTCCCATCCCCGTCGTAGATCTCTGGGTTTTCCGTGGAGTTACAGATCCCCCGAAGGATGGTCGTCTTGCCAGCGTTTGCGCGCCCAACGATAAGGATTCTGAAGCGGCCAAACTTTTCTTGAAGGTCCCTAAAGTCCTCTGTGTTCTCTGCCGACATTCTGATAGAGCAAGCGTGTAGAAGAATGCGGTTGGAGTAAAGGCTTCTCGGGTGGTGGTGGAAGCGAGGAAGAAGGACTAAGGGAGTGTCGATAAGAAATCGAGCCAGCGGAGTTTGGCGCCCCGCTTTTCCTGCTATTTCATTTAGCTATGGCATCCCTGTGAGTCTCATTGGGTCACTTGCACTAAAAAAAGGTTCTTACTGATCGCGATCGGGACATTTATCGCGTCGCATGACCCGTATCATGTGGTCAGTGCTGCGAAAGCTCCCGAGGCTGTTTCAGATTCTGCCCCCCAGACTTTCCGAGTCCAGACTCGCTATGACTCACCGAGCTGACTCACAAGTACGCTGCAATTTGTCGTCCACTCTATCACAGAAACTAACATCCAGTAATGCAGTACTACCATACCTCCGACGAGGCGTGATCCAACGTGACCGGTGTGAGACCCAGATGATCCAAATATCGGGCCTGGGCAGCGAGTCGTACCACCCAATTGTACATTCACCAGGCTCGGTCGAACTTCCGAACACGGCGGTTGAACACGCTCACGGCGTAGCCAAGCATGTTCCAGACCACCACTGGAAGTTTCTTGCAATTTATGGACAACGTCGATCAAAGCTCTAGTATCCCGCACCAGCGTAGGTCAAACAAGGTACGCGCCATCCGAGTCGCTACCCATGCAAGTACATCCCACCTCAGGGGACACGTACCTCTGGTGATGTCGTCAAATGGTGCATTTCGAATGCACGTTTGTGAGTGTGTTGCTAGTATCGCTTGTTTGCTCGGAACCTGTCAATGGACCTAGAGATGTCGAGCCAGAGTCTCTGCAAGTCATCTCGGGATCGAGCACGGGTATACATGTTCGTTAATGATCTGGACCATATAATGCGCCTTTTCTTTTTTGGACAGATACGGACCTGGAGGAAGGCTGGCACGCGTGGCACAGCGGTCGAACAATGTATGTCAACGAGCGACGTGACATGGCAATGCAGATCAACTGTTTCTATCCGATGGAGATGGGACTCGGGTGGCAGACAACGGCGCTGACAAGTCGAGTGCAGTCAAGTCCTAATCACTCTAGTGAAGCCCGGTCCTCGCGCACGAAGCCAACAATGCTGGGAGTCTGGATGGCTGTGGTACGCTTCCGTTCGTCTTGCTTTCATTTCCCTCATTCTTCGCTCCTGCAGATCATCGGTACCATCGATCATCTACCGCACTGCTGTGCAATGCTTTTTCCGATCTCCTCTTCTCACTCACATTCGTTCATCGATCCCGGATCCAGTGCCACTGTCCATTCTGTGATTGAAAGACAGATCCTGTGCTCAGATACGATAGGATGCACTTTCCGAGCGCAGATGAGTAATTCATTAATTATGACGCCCCATTTACTTCTTCCCCTTGCCCGGTTACCAGATGCAATACGGGGGGCGCACCGCGGCGAGCAAACCGTGGTAGTCTCGTATTCGATGTAGGATGCGGACCGATATGGAGAATCGACGGGATGTCGCCCATGGTGAGCGATTATGATTCTGCTTATGGTTTTCATGCGGTCTAGGATGGCGTTGCGGACAAGGGTAGCCTGACGAGGTATAGTAACGTGCATTCGTGAATGTCAAATCCTCGGTGTTCATGGCTCACCGGCTCTTCCCAGCGTTACGTTGTCCCCATGACGCATAGCAGACTCGGAAAGTAGACCGTGTCCGGCTTGCTCGGTTCTATTCGGAAGTAACAAGGCCGAGAGGACCGAAAACATATTTTGCAATGGTTCACGCCGATCCGGTCCTGCGCGCCTTGCTTGTCGGCTCCGGCTCCGCCCTTCCGTTACAGATCC
>JBBPRR010001534.1:0-10209 GCA_038093115.1 Hortiboletus flavorubellus | reverse complement strand
CGACCGGCTGCGGCTTACCTTCGGTGCGAGAGATCCCCATGGAATCGCGAGTTCTCCTCCGAGCGGCGCGATCCTATTATATGCATTTACAGCACAGCCATGTAAAATCTATAGATACTTCAGCCTGTGTCACTTGGCAGAGACGGACCTGTACAGTATACCCAGCCTCAGGCTGCTAGTGGCGAGGAAGGAAGCAACTGGCTTATGGTGGGACTCAGCTGCACATTTATTCCCACCACTTTTTTTTGGTACGCCGCACTGCACTCGTTGAGCAATTCACGCCACATTCTTTGACATACCGTACCGCACTCAAAGTTGGCAATTTATATGATGCCGCGTCCTGTGTCAATATGTCAATTCTCGTGCTAATCACAAGCGACATGTATAGCAGTTACTAAGAGTTACACCATGATCGACCAACTCAGTGTAACTATTGCAAGCTGTATGTGAAGTCCGGTTTCCAGTGTGCTTGTACATGAACGAGTCTCTCCTGACGCTTCTTTGTTCAACTGAGAAAATGGACGGTATCCTCCAGGTTGCCTTTCGATATGCCGACCTATTCATTATCTGTAATGTGCTCGTAGATGACTTCCACTTGGATGACTCTATAGCATAGCTTCAATGCCCTGACCTACAGTGCACTACAAGCAATGCATTGTGAAAATCGCGACACGAAAAAAATCGCGGGGTCAGTGACAAGTGCGCAAAGCAATTGGTTACCAGGCGGGTGCGGCGTACAAAAAACGCGGTGGGAATAAATGCGCAGATGCTGAGTCCCGCCATATGCCGCTAAAGCTTCAAGGCCCGCGTATATGACCAGATCCGACCCGCACTGATCGCCCGCGGGGGGGGATGTGCACCGAGCACAGGCTGAGTAAGCAGCTTTTCGTCATCTTGGAACCATGTCCGATCACGAGCGGATGCGGTGGTTGATGGTGACGCGCTGGTATTTGTCAGGGTTTTCGTGTCATGGGGCGGTGAGGTTGGCTACACTTCGAGTTGCGTGATAGGGAGTAGGTCACACTACGGTTGTCTCGTTGTTCCACTAGCTAGTGTCTGTAGTGATTCAACGTCGTGGCGTGTGTGAGATCGAATTCGACGTTGCGCTTCAAGGGAGTTGGCCGTTAGGGTTTTTGTGGATGCACGGAGTCGCACTCGAACATGGATAGTTCTACATTCCACCCACTGTATCACTGTGAAGGCGGCTCATTTATGATATATGATGAGCGAGCTGACCTAAGTCTAAGTGCTTTGTAATTGAAGGCAATGTTGATCGAAGAGGAAATTGTCACTGAATAAGAGTAATTCGCAGTGTACCTCCGACTCATCGGGCGCGGCATCGTCCCGTGAGAAGCCTAATGGGAAGAGCCATTTGATGGGATGCCGTGTGCACCGCAGGTAACCTTCAGCAAGGCTATATATTTCGCACTTCCCTCATGGTGAAATCCTACCTGATTTCTCGCATTCCGTTTCTACCTAATCCTCCAACGTCCCCTGCTCGGAACTGACACAGAGAAGTAACCAGGACCCGAGTTGCGCATATATGGCGTCGACCATGCAGAACGACGTTCCTGTCGAAAAGGAAAAACCGGGCGCATCGTGGAAAGACAAGGAGGAGCATGTCGTGCCCAAAAATCGGCTGACTATCGTGTTCCTTGGCCTGATGTGCACCGTCTTCTTGGCTGCACTCGACCAGGTGAGTCCAAAAGCAGTCACGTTGCTGTCAAGCAGGATCTGAATGGTGGCTATGACAGACTATCGTTGCGACTGCACTTCCGACGATCGTGGCAGACCTCGGAGGCGGAAGCAACTATAGCTGGGTGGGCAGGTACGTTTACCGTGCTCGTCTCGTGTGCAGACACTCGTTCAACGGAACATCTCCTTACTAGTGCATACCTGCTCTCTGCAGGCGCCCTTGGCCCCCTGTACGGAAAGCTTTCGAATATGTTCGGTAAGGGTAATGCCAGATCACCGTCACCCCCCCTGACACTTGTACTAGGGCGCAAGCCAATTCTTTACTCGTCTATAATATTCTTTTTGGTACGTGTTCCAACTTCATATGTCTTCCGGGCGCTCAGATCAATCCATTCGCAGTTTGGTTCTGCAATGTGCGGAGCAGCGCAGAGTATGATTTGGTTGATCGTGTCCAGAGCTATCCAGGGTATTGGAGGCGGTGGAATCATTCAGCTGGTGGTCATTACCATTTCTGACATCGTGCCGTTGAAAGAGTGCGTGACATGGCGATATCCTCCCCTATGTTACTGACAATCATCCAGTCGGGGTCGGTACGGTGGTTTCTTCGGTGCTACGTATGGAATTGCAAGGTAAGAATTCTTTCCCATTATCTAACCCTGGCACGTTCGCTCATCAACCATTTTCGACAGCGTTGTGGGACCACTTCTCGGTGGTGTGAGTTTTGCGACTTTCCTCCATCTTGTCGTTTGCTGAAACATTTATTCAAGGCATTTGCACAACACGTCTCGTGGAGATGGTGTTTCTTCATCAACTTGTATGCCGTACTCGCTGGTCCGGATGCCTATATTTATCACTGACAATTCCCTCCAGGCCCACCGGCGGTGTTGCAGCAGTTATTCTCTTCATCTTCCTCAACCTTAATCCTCATCAACCTCGTCCGATCCGGGACGAGCTTGCCGAATTCGATTTTATCGGTCTCTTTTGCTTCGTCGGAGGCGTCGTCTGCGTGCTTCTCGGCTTTGACTTTAGTCAAACATCATGTGAGCTTGAAATCTGACCGTTTTGGTGATGCGAAGAGGGTTAACGATTTTGTGTCTCAAGGGTCGAGCGCAAGCACGATCGCTCTGCTCACTATAGGAATTGTTTTATTTATTGCCGGTGGGATCAACGAAATGTATACGAAGCGCTCCGCCATCATTCCTGCACGTTTGTTTAAGGTGAGCTGCCATGTTGGCTGATCCACAATGTACCTAACAAGAGGTCCAAGACTCGCACCACTGGCGTCATTCTTATCACTGTTTTCCTTCATGCTATCATCTTCTTCTCGGTTGCATAGTAAGAATTCACATTTGACATGCCACGACTTTCAACTGAATTTAACTCCTAGTTACTTGCCTCTGTTTTACCAAGTGCTCGGATCATCGGCCACTGGTGCTGGAATCAAGTATGCATTGTTACTCTTCCATGTCTTTCCGTGGACTCATGTCGTCCATATAGGATGCTCTCCTTCTCACTCGGGACCTCTTTCATATCTGTTGTTTCCGGATTGGTCATGTCGAAGACAGGAAGATATCGCCTAATTATATGGGTGGCATATGCCACGTTGACGCTTGGCCTGGGTCTCATGATCATGTTGGACTATAAATCAAGCCTGTATGTATTTCCTGCTCACTGGCCCTTGTGTCATACTCACCCAATCTACAGCGCCACGCAAGAGATTTACCCTCTTATTGTGTCCCTCGGAATAGGTTGCCTGTTACAAGTACCGCTAGTGGCTCTCCAAGCGGCGATGCCCATGAAGGACATGGCTACCGCCTCAAGCGCTTTTATGTTCCTTCGGTAAGCTAACTTTAGTGCTAAGCCGTTGAACTGCACTAAAGCATCGACATTTTCAGCACCGTCGGAGGCGCCGTCGGAATTTCTCTCGGCGAGGCTGTCATCGCAGGCATCCTCCCTGGAAAACTGTTGAAAATCCCCAATTTCGCACTCCTTGGTCTCGGTACTACGATGGCTGAACTCAACGATAGCGTTAGCCAGGTTCATCTGATTTCTGTGAGGAAATGATTCGTTCTCCAATTGAGTTGGTGCTAACCTACGAAAATCGAACCAGGATGTGGTCCTTCGCGATGCTGTAATGCAAGGGTGGTCGGACGCGATTGGCACGATATGGACCATGTCCGCGCCGATGGCTGGTTTCGCGCTGATTCTGACGTTGTTCTTGCGTGAGTATTCGCTGGACAGCAAGGTCGTGCAGGGTGCTGGAGCCCGGGCCAAGACACCTGGAGACCTTGAAGGTGGCGTAGTGCCGATCGACGGAGACCTCCACGCACCAAGTCGTTTGGACGGCGTCGAGCTGACCCCGACGAATACTATTGTGTATCCCGAGGAGGAGGAGCGCCAGCACCAGTACTACCAGCAGCCAGTTACGAACGAGGAGAACGGGAGACACGATGTCGCAAAAGGGTATCAAGGTTACAACACACACGCATAGATTCCAGCAACGCATTAACATCCTTAAAAGCACAAGAACGGCTAACATGGACACATTGGCAACGCATGTAGCATATATGTCGCGGTGGTGTAGAGCATCACTTCTTTTTGGTGACAGGTTTTGGATGGTAAATTATCGAGTCGTTTATATATTTTTATATACATCATACTATTAACGTGCACCAACGTTCTAGACTTTTGATCTGTCTTTGCGTGTGATGCTCTTCCGACCGGCACCGGCTACGTACGAGCTCGCGGTGTCGCATTCAAGTTTGAGTTCAGGACAGTTCCTGGTTTGTACATTGTGTTGTGCGTGGATTATAAATAAGATTGCTACGAGGAAATTGTACAGTTTCTTGACATCAGCATGTACAGATTCGGAACTGGATTCAGACAGATTGGCTAGTATAAGCTACACTACGTCATGCCAAGTGACTTAGTGCGTCATGCCATGGCTATGTCGCTTATCGAATCCTTTATGGATGGCGAAGAGCGATCCCACATGGAACGTTCCACTGTGGGGACCGCATGGCAGCGAAAAAGTGCGCTTTGGGGATCTCCGAAAGGAGCCTCGGCGCCCGAACGACCTGTGGGTTTTACCGGCCGTGCCTGGCCGCGTGCCCACCCAGTTTATGGACTTCGCTGGGCAGGAAGCCCCCCCCTCCCCATTCGTTTTACCCGCATCGCAACCAATCTATCTGGGATCGCGCCCCCGTCGTTGCGGGCCACTTCGTGGTTTGGCCAACTCCCTCGATAGGGCTTGAGACTGGTAGCTGGTACCCTAAACGGTCTTGGAAGGACAGCGGTACTAGGGGTAGCGGTATAATAGCCCCCTGACGAGAGCTTTCGCAGGCACGAAACCGCCCCTCCTTATCCACCTCCTGTGCTGTACATTGTTTTCCATGGCCCGGCTCTGATCCTCGGAGAGGAGCGCTGACGGACAGGCGAGTGGACTGACAGCGTCTCTCTACGCACATAGGTCGCACACCATGGCCCTTCGGGTCACGATCTCTACATGTCTGTTTCTCCAACCTGTCGAAGATAGGGACTTGGATCTTAGCCTGTGTAAATGTAATGAAGACTATTCTAATAGAGCCAGAAGCGTGACAAATGTGCAAAGTCACTAGTCCATCGGGAGATCCCGACGGCGGCGTTCAGTAGTGTGTGTCCAAGCGGTGTCTATATATTTCGCACTTCCTCCACCGATGCCGAAATTTCGTCCGTCTTCTCGCATCCCGTTTCTCCAACTTGAACGTCCCCTGCTTGGGACTGAACACGCTTGACACAGAGAAGTAACCCGGACCCAAGTTTTGCATATATGGCGTCGACCACGCAGGACGACGTTCCTATCGAAAAGGAAAAACCGGGCGCGTCGTGGAAAGACAAGGAGGAGCATGTCGTGCCCAAGAACCGGTTGGCTATCGTGTTACTTGGCCTGATGTGCACCGTCTTCTTGGCTGCACTCGACCAGGTGAGTCCAAAAGCAGTCACACCACCGTCAAGCAGGATCTGAATGGTGGCCACGATAGACCATCGTTGCGACTGCACTTCCGACGATCGTGGCCGACCTCGGAGGTGGAAACAGCTATAGCTGGGTGGGCAGGTACGTTTGCTGTGCTCGTCTTGTGCAGATATTTGTTCAACGCAACATCTTGCCAGTGCGTACATGCTTTCTGCGGGCGCGTTTTCCCCCCTATATGGAAAACTTTCGAATATGTTTGGTAAGCATAACGCCACATCATCACTCCCTCTGACACTTGTACTAGGGCGCAAGCCAATTCTTTACTCGTCTATAATATTCTTTTTGGTACGTGTTCCAACTTTGTATGTTTTCTAAGCGCTTATCTGCACATTCACAGTTTGGTTCTGCAATGTGCGGAGCGGCGCAGAGTATGATTTGGTTGGTCGTGTGCAGAGCCATCCAGGGTATTGGAGGCGGTGGAATCATGCAGCTGGTGGTCATTACCGTTTCTGACATCGTGCCGTTGAAAGAGTGCGTGACATGGCGCCGTCCCTCCCATGTTACTGACAGTCATTCAGTCGAGGTCGGTACGGTGGTTTCATCGGTGCTACGTTTGGCATCGCAAGGTAAGATTTCTTTCCCATTACCCTAGCCTTGGCACGTTTGCTCAATCCACTTCCAGTGTCGTGGGACCCCTTCTCGGTGGTGTGAGTTTTGCGACTTTCTTCCATCTTGTCGTTTGCTGAAACATTTCATTCAAGGTATTTGCACAACACGTATCGTGGAGATGGTGTTTCTTCATCAACTTGTATGCCGTACTCGCTGGTCCGGATGCCTATATTTCGCACTGACAATTTCATCCAGGCCCACCGGCGGTGTTGCAGCGGTTATTCTCTTCATCTTCCTCAACCTTAATCCTCATCAACCTCGTCCGATTCTGGACGAACTTGCCGCACTCGATTTTATCGGTCTCTTTTGCTTCGTCGGAGGCGTCGTCTGCTTGCTTCTCGGCTTTGACTATAGTCAAACATCATGTGAGCGTGAAATCTGACCGTTGTAGTGATGCGAAGAGGGTTAATGATTCGTGTCTCAAGGGTCGAACGCAAACACGATCGCTCTGCTTGTTATTGGGATTGTTTTACTTATTGCCGGTGGGATCAACGAAATGTATACGAAGCGCTCCGCCATCATTCCTGCACGTTTATTCAAGGTGAACTGTCACGATAGCTGATCCACAATGTACCTAACAAGATGTCCAAGACTCGCACCACTGGCGTCATTCTCATCACTGCGTTCTTTCATGCTATCATCTTCTTCGCAGTCACATAGTAGGGATTCACAATTGAAATACCAGGACTTCCAACTGAATTTAACTCCTAGTTACTTGCCCTTGTTTTACCAAGGTTGGTAGTTCTTTTTATCATACAAGCACGAGAGCTGACTTTCCCTAGTGCTCGGATCATCGGCCACCGGTGCCGGAATCAAGTTTGCATTATCCACTTTCTTGCCCTTTCGTTGACTCACGTTGTTCGTATAGGATGCTCACCTTCTCACTCGGGACCTCTCTCACATCTATTCTTTCCGGTTTAATCATATCGAAGATAGGAAAATATCGTGTAGTTATATGGGTGTCATATGTCACGTTGACGCTTGGCCTGGGTCTCATGATCATGTTGGACTATAAATCAAGCCTGTATGTATTTCCTGCTCACTGGCCCTTGTGTCATACTCACCCAATCTACAGCGCCACACAAGAAATTTATCCTCTTATTGTTTCCCTCGGAATAGGTTGCCTGTTACAAGTACCGCTAGTGGCTCTTCAAGCGGCGATGCCCTTGAAGGACATGGCTACCGCCTCAAGCGCCTTCATGTTCATTCGGCAAGCTAGTTTTACCTCTGAGCCGTTGGATCGTGCTAAAGCATCGACGTTTCCAGCACCGTTGGAGCCGCCGTCGGAATTTCTGTCGGCGAGGCTGTCATCGCAGGCATCCTTCCTGGAAAACTGGCGCAAATCCCCAATTTCGCACTCCTTGGTCTCGGTACTACGATTGCTGAACTGAACGAAAGTGTTAGCCAGGTTCATCTGATTTCCGTAAGGAAATGATTCGTTCTCCAATTGAGTTGGTGCTAACCTACGCAAATTGAACCAGGATGTGGTCCTTCGCGATGCTGTAATGCAAGGGTGGTCGGACGCGATTGGCACGATATGGATCATGTTCGCGCCGATGGCTGGTTTTGCGTTGATTCTGACCCTCTTCTTGCGCGAGTATTCGCTGGATAGCAAGGTCGTGCGGGGTGGCGGAGCCAAGACACTCAGAAACCCTGAGAGTGGCATAGTGCCAATCGAAGGAGATCTCCCTGTACCAAGGCACCTGGACGGCGTCGATCTGACCCCGAAGAACACTACTCCGAGCGGCACCAGCACCAGCCAGAATTGATCGAGGAGAGCCGGAGGCGTGACGTTGCAAACAGGCACTAAGGTCACGGCACGCGCGCATACATTCCAGCAACGCATGTAGCATACCTGTCACGGTGGTGCCGAACACGGCTTTGACAAGGTTTTGGACGGTAAATTATCGAGTCGTTTGTATATATATTACTTGGTTTACAGGGTCACTGGGGGAAGAATTGTGGTTGCATGTGGAGGACAATTCTTCGCCGTGGATGTTTCTTGTTAAATATGCTTCCTGCCTACGAAGCTCGGCCGTTCTCTAGTTCATGGTGAATTATTCGCGTGCGCGGACAATATTTGAGACTTGCGTGTCACACTGTGATTCTCCTCTTGGCATCACTTGAGTTCAGTCCAGCTCTCGACTCAAGTCTCGACTTGTATTATGCGTGTATTATCAAGACTGCTACGAGGAAATCGTTTTTGCTGTTACAGTTCTTTCGGGTTTGACATGGACACTTCGAACGCGATGAAGCCGTGACACTCGCAGGTACGGTCGGCGCGACACTCAACGGCAATAGCCCACCGAGTAACACAGTGTTGGTATGTGTTGAGCGCGCTCAGGGAGTTAGATTATCCCAATAGTACTGCCTGTCTCATATACGAGGCTACTCAATAAGGGCCGCATCCGTGGCAAATCCCGCTACGGTGAACCCGGCAAAGGCCGACCACGGACGATGTGCAACTCCCTTATCTGTCAAAGTATTCCGAGCGACTCGGAGGAGCGGCTGAGCATGCTTACGGCATTTACTTATCCGAGGGAGTTTGGGAACCCACGAGGGGGACGCAGATGAAGGTGGAAAGTTGCTCCACGGATGGTGGCAATAAATTCGGGATCAACCCAGGTTGTTGAGGGAAAACAATGATATGCTCCTTTCGTTCCACGCTGCGCGTTAGGCGCCAAAGTATTGTCACCTTCTCGTAGTTGAATGATACGCAACCGCGCACAACGGGCAGTCATCGCCTCCTCAATAACAGTCAGACCAGTCAACTGCTCGGGTATGTCGCTGAGATACAGATACAAATGATTAGCAATGGCAAGGTCGGGAGTGACGCTCGCCTCGAGCGCCCGTTTGCATGCGTTGGACAATGCCAAACCATGTGGAACACCATTCCAAGCAACCACACCCGTGTCCGCTATTGAGACACCAGACAGCAGCTCTGAGTCATAGGAAGACTGGAAAGTAGGGGGTGTACATGTGCTGTCCAACCAAGTGATGTCCACCAACTTCCCCTCAACGGTCGGGACATTTCAGCATACCAAGGTAAACAAATGACAAATTGTAACACGCACCGCTCTTTACATAACATTTCGCTTCTTGTTGCAACACACAAGCAAATCACGCAGTAACGCGGAGCTGGTTTCATCAACAAACCGTCGGACAATTTCCACCTTACGCTCTTCTGATACAAGCTGTGGCCAAGGAAGTTGAGCGGGGCCCGGTTGTGCGCTCCAAGACACTACTGCTGCTTGCCGCAGACGAACAATGCGCGCTCAAAGCACATTTCAGAGTCTATACAGTGTCATATCGTCCTGAATGGTTATACCAAGGTGACTCACAGGACGCGATGCAGGGGAATGGCCCGAAGCCTTAAACAAATGTCAGTAAGAGTACAAAGCTGCAGGTCCGCGGGGACACCAATTCCCTCTGGCGCCAAAAAAACGTTGGGCCACCGCGGCACACGCCAATCTATGTCCTGTTTGCTCAATTGATCGCTGTCACTCGGAACTCTAGCGTCGAGCAGCTGCTGTTTCCCCTGACGCTTGAAGTCAAGACTAAATATATCCACTTTCTGGTCCAAAAGGCGATCCTGTGTTACTTCGATGCACTTCTTGCAATGCTTCTACAGGCGTGATCCGTTCTTCTCCACAATCGTCAGCATGCCTTTCATCGCCAAGTACAACGAGGTAGCATGTTTTCATGAGTGACATAGATTAGAAGCGGAGTGTGAACAAACGGAGAACACGAGCGTCTTTCTCCGATTGTGACATGAAAAAGTGAGACACAAAGAGCGCGGCCCTTTGCAATCATGCACAAACAGTTCTTATAGTGATGTGATTTTTACCCCCTCAGAAACCCACTACTACCGTAGCGGGAATCATCCTATGGAG
>JBBPRR010001533.1:0-10213 GCA_038093115.1 Hortiboletus flavorubellus | reverse complement strand
GATGTGCTCGGATAAATTTGCGTGGGTGGAGCTGTAATATAGCCGGTGTGCAACATCGTGCACAATCCAGTCAAGGCCAGCAATCAAGTTTTGGCCAGTGACTGCACTGCAGGGCCAAATCTTCCAATGATGGGATCTGATTCCTGGCAAGTCAAGCAGCTGGGGATAATAGCTGTGATTAAAATTTGGTTCCTGAAACCTATCACTGCATACTTCACGAATTTCCTCGTCACCCATCGACCCCTGTATATCCTGCTTATTCGCGAAAACAAGAAGCGACGCGCCAGACAACCTCTTGGGGAGCGTGAATCTCGGGAATGGGAGGATGTTACAGTAGACTTACATCTTCAAGAAGGAGGTTATGAAGCTCCTCCTTGCAATCCTGAATTCGCATGCGATCCCCTGAGTCTACAACCCAGACGATGGCATCTGTTTGCTCGAAATAGTTTCGCCAATATGGTCGAAGAGTTCTCTGGCCACCAACATCCCCTACTCGCATGGTGAATGGCCACGTTCTAGAACGGTCGATGGAGAGAGATACAAACAGATATTTAGTGTGTAACTGGAGGTGGGATCACCACCGGAACAATGCTGATTTGAGCAAAGGTTGGGGGGAATCTGCGGATCTCATGCGCACTCACTTTCTGTGGATAAACGTCTTAATGTTGAATCCTAGAGTTGGACTGATATTCGAGATGTTCTCGCCATTGATCTTCTTTAGGATGGTGGTTTTACCGGCGTTGTCGAGACCACTGCCACAGCCTTGAGGAAGCTGGAAGCGCAGGAGAGCAACAGACCTACAGGAACAGGATCCGCATTTCTCTCTCCTTCTTGCGGCTCTTCCTTATGATGGTGAGGAGGCCCATCGTGCAAATACCTAACTAGCAAGTCTCCCGAAAGTCATATGTACCGAACCCGGCGGATGTTCAAACTCCGACGGAAGCCGCTTCGGCAAGATAGTCCCTGTGTTTAACACGTTTACCCTTTCCTGCGACGTACGCGTCCGACAGTTAGTCACCATGCCCCCAAAAAATAAAGGGAAGAAAGCTAAAAGAGATGATGAGGATTACTGGTCAGCCAACCACGATCGATTTCGAAGATCACGACTGAAAGTCTAAACGGTATTAGGGACAAGGTCGGCCAATCTGTCGCGAATAACAATCTTGCGACCCAACAGATCGGTGACTCTGATGTGGACAACGCCCCAATTGCCCAGAAACCTGCATTCTCTGCATTCAACGCCCTCTCAATGCAAGATGATGGCCCACCGGAGGTGGACGACTTGGTAGACGAAGACTTCGGAGGTCTCATGGTGCGTTCAGGGATCGTATTCGAATTTGGTTTCTCAGTGCACGTCTGACTCTTCCCAGGCCACGTTAAAGGCTCAGGCAGGCGCAAAAAAGTCTGCTGCTGCATCGAAGGCAGCTCCCACTGATACTACCGCGACTGCGGCGTTGATTCCAGCATCTTCCGAATCAAAGGCAGACAAGGAAGACGACGATGAGGGGGGTGGCCAGGATGGTGGAGGAGCTGCTGCGAAGAAAAAGAAGAAGAAGAAGGGTAAAAAAGACGATGATGGATCGGTCCCGGCTCCTGCTACGCCCCTGGCACCAGCCCAAACTGCGAATAAAAAGAAAGGCGGGATAAGTGCGTCTGACTCGTCCCAGGCCAAGAAAAAGGCTCAGGCAGAGGCAAAAAACTCTACTGCTGCATCGGAGGTAGCTCCCACCGATACCACCACGACGGCGGCGTTGGCCCCAGCATCTTCCGAATCAAAAGTAGAGAAGGAAGACGATGACGAGGGGGGTGGCCAGGACGGCGGAGGAGCTGCTGCGAAGAAAAAGAAGAAAAAGAAGGGTAAAAAGGATGAGGATGGATCGGTCCCGACTCCCGCTGCGCCCCCTGCACCAGCTCAAACTGCGAGTAAAAAGAAAGGCGGGATAAGTGCGCTGAAGGCGATGATGGAGGAAAAGAAGAGGTTAGAGGAGGAAGCAAGGCGGAGGGAGGAGGAGGAGAAACGGCGCATTGAGGAGGAAGAGAGGCTTGCAGCAGAGGAGGAGAGGAAAAAGGAAGAGGAGAAGCAGAGAAAGAAAGAGAAAGAAAAGGTACGCCTGAGATACGATAAATCCCACCACCACCATCATCCTCATACAGTGGAATAGATGAAACGCGAGTTGGCCAAGAAAGAGGGTCGCTTACTGACGAAAAAGCAAAAGGAGGAAAAGGCTGCTGCTGAACGACGCAGACAAGCACTGATTGCCTCAGGAGTGCAGATCGAAGGTTTGCAACAGCCCTCCGGGGTGCCTTCTACTAGTAAAAAGGTGGTTTATGGTTCCCGCAAAAAGAAGGGGCCCTTGAGCAACGATAAAGATTCAACTCCTGCATCCCCCGCTCCAGAATCAAGACCGTTGAGTCCTATCCCGGTCATTGCATCTCCTTCGCCGTCCTCTGCTCCGGCAGAGCTTCCGAACAAAGCTGATAGTATTAAGGATGAGTGGGACGCTAGTAGTGCGGATGAAGATAACGGTGCCGCGTCAGCCCCTGTCGTTAAGGATGAGTGGGACGCGTCAAGCGAGGACGATGTGAGCGCTCCGCCTCCACCTTCTGAAAGCAAGCCCATCAAGGTTCCTACCGTTCTTCCCGCGAAAGGTGTAGCCCCTCTACATTTTGTTGTTTCCGTCTCCTTATTTATCAAACTATTCTAGCACCGCCCGCAAACGGGGCAGCAAGCAAACCCCAGGCAGTGCAGGAACCCAATCCCGAGACCCCCGCAGAGGAATCCCCAGAAGAGGGCTCATCTGAAGCTGAATCTTCTGAAGACGAGTCGGGGGACGACTCAGAGGGCAGTTCTGAAGAGTCAAGTAATGAAATGACGATGGCACAGCGCCTAGCTGCACAGAAGAAGGCAGAAGCTGCTGACCGCAGGGCGAAAGCACACGAGACTGCACTTGCCGCGCGTAGCAAGGATAACCTACGCAGTCCGATCTGTTGTATCCTGGGTCACGTCGACACTGGTAAGACCAAATTGCTCGACAAGGTCAGGATCTGTGGTGTCTCCTCCTCACGATTCTTACACGATCGAACCAGATCCGGCAAACTAACGTGCAAGAGGGCGAGGCTGGTGGTATCACGCAACAAATTGGTGCAACGTACTTCCCTGTTGACGCTATCAAAACCAAGACGGCAGTATTAAATAAGGTCTGTGGTTGGTGGTTGTTATCCCTTCTTTTTAACAGTGCGATACAGGATGGGAAACAAGAATATAAAGTCCCAGGGTTGCTTGTGATTGACACTCCTGGCCACGAATCGTTCACCAATCTGCGCAGTCGTGGAAGCTCACTTTGTAATATCGCCATTCTCGTCGTTGATATCACGGTAGGTTTCCTTAAGGAGTGCGGAAATGTGCTCACGATCGACTGGTAGCATGGTCTCGAACCACAAACGATTGAATCCCTCCGCCTACTCAGAGACCGTAAGACCCCTTTCATCGTCGCCCTCAATAAGGTAATGTTCCATCTGTCTTAACACATGGGCTACTTCTCAATCTTATCCAGATCGATCGTATGTTCGGGTGGGAGGCAACTCCAGATGGTGCATTTCAAGAATCACTGGCCAAACAGAAGAGATCTGTGCAGCGCGAGTTCGAGGATCGTGTCCAGAAGACTATACTTGCCTTTGCCGAACAAGGCTTGAATGCTGTGCTCTACTACGAGAACAAGAGCTTCGCCCGAAATGTCTCACTTGTACCCACTTCTGCCATCACTGGGGAAGGAGTCCCGGACATGATCATGCTTCTGATCAATCTAACTCAACAACGGATGAGCGACCGCCTTATGTACCTATCAGAGCTAGAATGCACGGTGTTGGAAGTCAAGGTTGTCGAAGGTCTCGGAACTACCATTGATGTTGTCCTTTCTAACGGCATTCTGCACGAGGGTGACAAAATTGTCGTCTGCGGTCTCAATGGGCCCATTGTCACTCAAGTTCGCGCGCTACTCACGCCCCAGCCTCTGCGCGAGCTGCGTATAAAGGCGCGCTTCCCCCTTAATACCAAACCTTCTTCACTGACCTTTACATCACTTGTAGTCTGCTTACGTGCACCATAAGGAAGTAAAGGCAGCACTCGGTGTCAAAGTCGTTGCCCCCGACCTTGAGAAAGCTATCGCTGGTTCACGTCTTCTGGTCGTCGGCCCCGACGATGATGAGGAGGACCTAACGGAGGAAATCATGTCTGATCTTACCTCTCTGCTGAACTCCATCGATAAATCGGGCCGGGGTGTCTCGGTACAGGCCAGTACATTGGGTTCACTTGAAGCCCTCCTCGACTTCTTGAAGGTTAGCAAGATCCCCGTGTCGGGTATCAATATAGGTCCTGTCCACAAGAAAGACATCATGCGCACGGCAACTATGCTTGAGAGGGCCAAAGAGCTCGCCGTTGTCCTTGCCTTTGATGTCCCCGTCCACAAAGACGCTGAGCGGTTGGCGGAGGAGATGGGAATCAAGATATTCAAAGGTTTGTGCCAGGCTAAGTTTGTTATGCACCACTGACGCTTGTGCAGCTGATATCATCTATCACTTGTTTGACGCATTCACTGCATACAACAACGAGATAATGGAAGCCAAGCGCAGAGATGCCGCGCCACAAGCAGTCTGGCCCTGTCGCTTGAAGACCATCGCCGCATTTTGCACACGAGAACCAATCATCCTGGGTGTGGATATTCTCGACGGAACATTACGGGTCGGTACGCCCATCTGCGTTGTGAAGGTCGACCCAACTACCCAGAAGAGGGACATCATCAACCTTGGGAAGGTGTAAGTAGTTGCGAAGATGTTGATCCTGGACCAGTCCTCACATGTTCGTGCATAGAACATCGTTGGAGATCAACCATAAGCCATTTGATGTAAGTCGCGAGGTTGTCTAGCATTTCTCAGAATGATCGATGTTTGTCATCCTAGATTGTCAAGAAATCGCAGGCAGGTGGGGGCGTAGCCGTCAAGATTGAGCATGCGGTGTATCAGTCGGCCAAGATGTTCGGCCGCCATTTCGACGAGAAAGACGACCTTCTGAGCCACATCACGAGGCAGAGTATCGATGTCCTCAAGGTATAATATTCGAGCGACATGTACATTCACTCTGATGCCATTTCTTTCAGTCGTCATTTAAGACTGATGTCTCCAATGAAGAGTGGCTTCTAATCAAAGCATTGAAACAGGTACCCTTCTCTTTTCCCATGACTTCCGTCGGCTGACGATCTGGTATAACAGCGTCTGAACATCCCATGAGGGGCGGCAGGTCCGCGCGACTGTACTACACGTGCGACTCGCATGGCGTTTACACCGGAGTTCATATGTCACTGTATTTATACCGCACATAATCGTTCAAGTAGTGTTGGCAACGGTTGTCTTCTTTTCTTCCCTGGAAATCTTCGTCCTTGGAATGCCTGTTCCATCAAGCACAGATGGTCACAAAGCCGTTCAAAGCAGCAATGAACAAGCCCCTGCTGAAGATAAAGATGCTTTGCAATTGGTAATACGCCGTTCGAAACGATCCGGGACGACCCTCAAGTGGGATGACGCGCTGAGGCATTATTGATCACCAGTAACGTCGGTTTCAAGTGGTGGAAAACTGGAGATGGGCTGCGGGTATCCCTGATTGCAGACTCTGGGGTCGTCCTCGCCTGTGCGAAGCACAGTGTCTTGTATCCTCTGAGGAAGATGCACCAGGGATTGAGATCATACCGCTTGAACCTGAACAGCGCTCATACCTGCGTAGGGAAGCCCCCAGTATCGCCTTACTAGTACTGCTCCTACGGGAGCATTGCATATATGACTGACGCTCTTTACTTGCATTTTAGAATCGGCTTGGCTACAAGCAGGTGAGGGAAGTCTGCTTTGCACCTGCGTTCGCTAAGCACTTCAATGCCAATATCGCGTCACGTACTCTAGCAACTTCATCGCAGTTGGCATCTCATCGAAAGTTTTGCTGCTAGCTTTGTCGCTCTGAATTTCATCGGAGGTGTTCGGTATAGGCTACTACTCTTTGATCACAAGCATTTTTACTGATAAAAACTGCTACGTTCAGTTCGTTTCTGTTCCTTGGTTTACTCGCAGGGGGTCCTGCTGCGATATGGTATTGATTCCAAAGCTCTTTCAACACCATACTGGACACTGCTGCAGGTCATCCTACATCGTCACGATCATTTTTATGATCATAACTGCTGCGGTCCTTGCGGAGATCTGTTCAGCGTTACCACTCAGTGGTTCCATCTATGTTTGGGCTGCTGAGAGCGCTGGACCAAAATATGCGAGGTTTTTCGGCTTTTTGGTCGCTTGGTGGGCTTGCACAGCATGGATGACCTTTACTGCGAGCAATTGTCAAGTGAGCCCGCCATCCGTTCAGCAGCAAGTCACTTTATGACCATTTTGTTGACAGACCACTGCCAATTACATTGTTTCCCAGTTGGCTGTCTGGGAAATTGACTTCCCTGGTGGTGTTGACAACAATAACATCAAATGGCGCGCCTTCATTTGGATGCTCTCGGAATTGATGCTACTGGTTTCTGTGGCTATAAACTACTTACCTCCTAGACTCTTTTCCGGCGTTTTCAAGTTTTCGCTCGCACTGCTCATGCTTGACTTTTTTTTATGTCTGATCTGGCTGCCTATTGGTGTTTCAAAGACGTACGGATTCCGATCGGCCTCGGATGTGTTTACAATGACTTGTGCGCGCCAGCATCATGTGAAACATATTGTAGGTACTGACCCACATATGACTAGACAATGGTACCGGAGCTCCTGCTGGGTGGAACTGGATCTTGTCTTTGTGCGTTCTTCAGTTATCCTGATTCGTTCATAGGATTGATCATGATCAATTGATAGCCTCTTTTCTGCTGGAACCTTGACTGGATTCGATGCATCGGGCCACATTGCTGAAGAAACCAAACATGCCAGGTATATGCTTTGACGATGACACTACCTTCCTCGACTGATTTTTTCAGTGTCGTTTCAGCGAGAGGGATTCTATTGAGTGTCATCGCGACAGGGGCGCTTGGCTTCATCACCACCATCCTGTTTTTGTTCTGTACACCAGACTTCGACACAATATTTGCTCTCAACGCCCCTCAGCCATTTGTCCAGATTTATGCTCTTGCTTTGGGCAAGAAAGCTAGTATCTTCATGACGATTCTCGCTGTCCTGGGTCTCATAATGGTGCGAGAAGATGTGTTAGTTCGTGTTCTCACTGATCCATTCGTTCTGTAGAACACAGCGGTGGCGATTGTTGCTTCGTCGCGTTTGGTGTTCGCCGTCGCTCGCGATGGTGTGCTTCCTTTATCTGGATGGATTGGACAAGTCGACGCGCAAGGACAACCCCGCAATGCAGTCACTGTCATCTTTATTTTTGCTGCAGCTATCCTATGCACAATCTTGCCTAGTCAAGTCGCATTCACGTCTTTGGTGTCGGCTGGTGCCGTCCCGACTATCGCAGCATACGGACTCATCGCCCTCTTGCGGCTTTTCATGACCCCGGACCGGTTTAGGTCCTCTCGATTCCGACTTGGCAAGTATGCGAAACCATTCTATGTTTGCGCAGCCATTTTCAACACGCTTATCTTTGTTGTGCGTGTTTGAATGGCCGAGATGAATGTACATAAGCGCTGACCCTGGCCCAAGGTCGACATCTCTCCATTTTACTTCCCAGTTACTGCGCAGACATTCAACTTTGTGAGTGACAATTCCGTTTGGTACGTTATTGATCTGATGCGGCATTATGGAGGCCGTCGTCATCTTCGGAACTGTCTCTATTTTTGCTGTCCTCAGTTGGTACCTCACGCCCCAGGACAAGTGGTTGAGGCGGGATCAAGTTCTCAAGGCCTTAGAGGCGACAGACTGAGAACCCAAATGATTTGCTTGAGGTTAAACGAGATGAGATATTGAAGTCATAAGATATTGATATGTATCCTAGAGGGGCTCTAGTCCCAATTGTCCTTGACACACTCCTTCAACGTCTACAATCTAAAACCCAACTTTATTGTTTCACCAGATTAGCGGCGGAGCTCAAGCGACTAACCTCTTTGGGAGCGGCGACACTCAAAACCACCGGATGATCCTTTCCGACGAGGACTTCATCCTGTGGAGACATAAGTATGGAACATTTCACGATGAACCAGACGTGGTCACACACCTCGATCCTGATGCCCATATTGTGGAACACCTTTGGAAATTGCGGTACCGGGGGTACGTAAATACCTGGGGAAATAAGATTTTAGCCAGGAACAAAGTTGTGATAAGCGCTGCGCGGATCTACTGTACCTGGCTCCACGGTGATTACCATCCCCGCCTTCAAACTAGCATGCGGTTTTTTGTTCGGTGGATGAAACAAATACGCCACTCAAATGAATTTAAACTTACCGATCTCCGCGAGCAAGATGCGCTGACTCGTGCAAATCTAGGTTTCATATTGTAAGTCCCCGTCGACCCTTGTATGTTCCGCACCCAACAAGAGAAAAAGAAAGACATACCTATTCCAATCGGATGACTCAAAAAATGCGGGTACAATACCCTTTCCAGATCTCCCGTGTGCAGGTTGAACCCAATCTGGTTTAATTCGGTTCGCAGAAGATCGCATGACTTGTGGTGGAGTTGGTGTAGATTAAGCTCGGCAGATTCTGTACACAGTGATATGAGGGATTTCTGCGCATTCAAGACAGCCGTGTAAAGATCCTTTTGAGGCGCGCTAAACACGCCAGAGGCAGGATATGTGCGTGCTAAACATGAGACGGTTAGAACGAGGTACAGACATCGAGAGGACCTGGAATCTGACTGATATCTGAGGCGTAGCCACTGGGATACCTCAGCATCGCAAACAGAAGGGTCAAGGGCGATGTACTGACTTGTATTCGCATCCCGCATCCATTAAGATCATCTCGCTATCCTGAACCACTTGATTATTAGAGGTATAGTGTATTATAAGCGCGTTGGGTCTAAAAAGAGGGTCAGCCCAGTATTCGCACAAGGGCAAATTTGACCGATACCCCGATGCGACAACAGGTACATATGCTAATCGTTGTGATCCGGCGAGACAGCACAGATATTCAAAATGAGCTGCGATTGCACTTTCGGATATTCCAGGGCGGGTAAATCGCATGGTCTGTCAGGAGAAAAAGCCTTTCAGCCATCATTTTTGGTATGGTGAGCTAATTGACCTTGGCGAGAGAACGCCCACTGATATCGGCAGCAGACCGCATGATCTGCTGTTCTCGCTCGCTCTTGATGGCTCGCAATTTAGCAACATGTGGTGCCAAGTCGTGCCTCCGTGAAGCTGACAAAGATTCCACAACCGTCTCGTATTCTGATTTGGGCTGTACAGGGGGAGATAGATATCGCAGTAGAGACTTGGCAGTCCTGGGAGACCGCCTCGATGACGGGTTGCGTATGTCAATGTAAATGTTGGAGTAGAGGCTAGCCAATGACTTTAGTTGACTAGGAAAGCTCTGTATAGACCGAGCATCATCCGCCTTGAATATGCTCAGAGCATCGCTGAAGCTTGTCCTGGACATCACAGGGCTATCAGTGACTTGACCAGAAGTCGGATACTTGTCGCACCTTGCACCCTCCCACTTTTCTTTGAGGGAGTCCTTGCCACTAGAGAACAATGTCATTCGATAGCCACGTGAAGTAGAAGTCTTCTCTAGTCGTCGGTTTCAGATTGACACCAACCTAACGCCACGACCGAGCTCACCAAGGATGACAGCCGCGTCTGGCTCTTCGAAGCCCGTAAGGTACCAAAAGTCGGACGCCTGACGGAACTTGTAACTGACTGACGTTCAACAAGGTTGACAAGCTGAATCAGAGGGTTAACCTACAATATATCTTGAGAAGATATTGGAAGACTAGAGGATGACAGACAGTGCTACGTACTTCCGCTCATGTACTTGATCGGCGCGGCGGCCGAGACGACGACGGAACCATCCGGAAGATTCTCCATCAGCTGTCTCCGTCGTCGTTCATACTCCTCGACGGGAATTCCGGGTGTCAACTCGTGTGGTCTCACTGATTTTTTTTACGGGCTCAGGGCGGATGACGGGTGAGCAGAGGATGGGCTCACAGAGGTGGGGGTGTGACTGAAAGAGCGGTTGGCCGTAATTTGAGGGTTTGGGCTCGCTGTCGATGGGGACCGCGGTAGCGAATGCGCGCAGACAGCGACGGGTAAGCC
>JBBPRR010001532.1:0-10215 GCA_038093115.1 Hortiboletus flavorubellus | reverse complement strand
CTGAAAAATATCAGTTTACATGTAATGTTAAGTAACGATGAATATATACCTGATCAGCAAAATGGTGTGACGTTCGGAGGTTCAGGATGTGAGGTGGAAGCATTGAATCTAGCTCTGCAAGAATCGCTGATTCCCCTGTGAGTGTCATATACCATGCCAGCCCCAAGCACACTCCGGCCCTCTGGGCACAACTCCGCTCCTCAGGAGCGATCTCCGGTCCGTTCTCTGTTAATATGTACCTCTGTTCCTCCGGACATCTGTATTCTGACTAATCCTTCCTGACACTCTGTACTTACGATATTCCTTTGTTCTGTACATAGTATAGTTCCGACTCTTAGATACCTCCGACCTGTGCTTGCACAGCTTTGGCATTAGTCTTGCCGGAGCACAGCACCGGCATTCTCATCTCCCGTCCTCCATCTCAGTCATCCGCTTTACTAATACTGTACTTTCCCTCCATATATAAACTCCTAGACACTCCGTGTACAGTAGCTAGATTATCAACTTGGACAGACTCCTGTTTGTTCTGTCATCTCTGTTCCTCTCTGCTCCGAAATACAGGACAAGAACGACAGCAAGGGTGCAGCACATAAGCTGAAGCCAAAGTCCTATTCATCCACACAACTCCGGAGTTCTGGAGTTTCACCAGGAGTTGATCGGTCTCTAACACAGCCCCAGGATACCTACTCCCAACTCCCATTCTCTTATCAATTACTTATGACTTCATTACTAATCTTTCTCAAACTTTATATATAAACATTCAATTTCACTCAGGTACTTCTTAGTTCGAATATCACATACATAAAATATCTCTTTTGACTTCCACTTAAATCTCAATGACTCTTCTCTAACACCTCTGCTCAACTTGATGTCTTCATGTCTTGAGTCCTAGCTCTAACCTCCACAAATCTGGGACTGAATTCTTATAAGGGCACATCACATATGTTAAAGCCAAGTCCCACTTCACTAATCAAGTCTAGCATTTTGAAGTTGATACCAAAGTTCCAGTTCTAACATGAAGACAATCCATATGACTACTCTAAAGATAATATTTGACCAAGGGATTCAGAACTCTCTTGAAATGTTTTCATACCTGTATTACCTATATTTATAGGACTAGGTCAACAATCCAATCAATCACTTTCATCTAATAATGGGCAACCATGAGAATATATCACTTCATCCACTACTCCTTGGAAATTACCACCAGAACAAGATTCTATGTCACTTTTTTTCCTGAATTCTACTTCCAATTCACCATCCTATCACACCTCACCTCTTTGACCTGCTTCTAAGCATGTCACTCCAAATATGAATCACCAAAGTTCCATTCTAGACCAACAGTAGTACAAATGCTATATGATCACAAATTCACCTCCTAAACTGGAGAACGTTCCTCCATTGAACATAAACACCAAAAATATGGCTACCACCTTATCAACATTCTGGTAAGTCCCTACCTGAATTTGGATCTTGACCTCACCAGCATTTAAAGATATTGCTAGTTTCTTTGGGTGCAGAGGCAACAGCAGAAGGGTGAATCAGTGAGGGAGAGTACTCACTTGCTGTAGTACACTTGCAAGCAAGTTGCTAGAAGTTATTCACAACGTGGGTACAAAGTAAAGAATTTAGATTATGGGCTCAGAAAGAGCCGGGTTTATATACAGTACAGAAATGTTTGTATGTATTGTTAAAATATTCATACAGGATGAAGGGCTGTGTAATGCATAGCAGTGCACAGCAATAAGCAGCCAATGGCAGAAGGTGCATAGTGTATGGCGCAATATGCCAAGAGAATGGTATGATATGTCACCATAATGATATAATATGACATTATCTAAAAATAAGAATAAGTATGACGTCATGGGTCTAGAACAATGATGTCATGGGTCTAGAATGAATTAGTAATCATGAAAAGTGACCCAGATAGGATAAGAATAAATTCTAAATATTTCAATACTCCACCTTGCTATTCATGATGGAAGAGATGAATATGGTGTAAGAGAAAGTTTCTTTCTATTTTCCTCGAAACATTGCCATCTCAGATTTTTTGTAAAAATATCTGCAATTTGTTCATCAGTGGGAATATAAAAGAGTTTGATCTTCCCATCTGTAACACATTTTTGGATATAGTGTTCCAGAATTTCTATGTGTTTCGAACGACCTTCTTGTGTGGGGTTCGCAGCAAGAAACATGGCACCTTAATTGTCACAAAGCAGAGGAATGGTACAAAGATTGAACTTCAATTTAGAAAGAAGTATCTGTGTCCAGGAAAGCTGTTTAGCTGCTTCTGTCATTCCAACATATTCTGCTTCTGTTGATGACAAGGTTATCTTCCGTTGTTGTCTGGAAAGCCAAGAGACTATTCCATTACCAATGAACATCACATATCCAGAAGTGAAGCGATAAGTTTCACAATCTCCAGCCCAATCTGTATCAGAATATGTCATAATGCCAGATTGAGTAGATCCGTCATATGTAATGCAGAGATCTTTAGTACCGATTAGGTATCGCACAATATAAAGTGTTTTCTGCAAGTGTTCATCCAATGGATTTGCGGAGAACTGTGACATCTTGATAACAGCATAGGCAATATCCAGCAGTGATCCACTCACTGACTGATAGCGACTTTGAAGTTGAGAGGAGGTTTCCATGATAAGAGGAGCAGGATTGTACCCAGATGGAAGAGGGATACGAGCTACTTTGGCATTGGTAAGCTTGAAGCGATTGATGACCTTTTTGGCATAGGCAACTTGGTCAAGCTTCAAAGTTCATTTAGAATGATTACATGTAATACGTATACCAAGATATTTAGCAGCAGCTCCGAGATCACGGCTTTTCCATTTCTTCATGAACTGTTTCTTCTTCATCATGAGATAGGAATGATTGGAGCCCATGGAAAGAGCATCATCAACATAAATGACGAGTATAATAATGTCTTGATCATGAAAATGAACATAGACACCAGAATCTCCATGTGTCCTAACAAATCCCATATTTAGCAAAGATTTGTGAAGCGCCTTGTTCTATTGTAGGGCAGCTTGTTTCAAGCCATAAATTGCCCTTAGCAATCAACAAACTTTCTTCTCCATGCCAAGTTGTACGAAACCTTCAGGCTGTTCCATATAAATTTCTTCATCAAGTTCTCCAAACAGGAAAGCAGTCTTAACAACTAGCGCTTCAATTTCCCAATCTTCGAGCGCTACAATAGAAAGAAGAAGTTGAACAGTCTTGAATCTTGCAACTGGTGAAAAGGTTTCTTTGAAATCTATTCCATATACTTGAGTGAAGCCTTTGGCAACAAAGCGAGCCTTGGTTCAGCCGTTGCTTTTGACAACATATACTCATCTCCCTTTGATAGGTTTTTGTCCAGGTGGAAGGTCAACCAATTCCCATGCTTTTCACTCTTTTAGTGATTTAATTTCTTCTTTCATAACAATCCTCCATTCATTCTGTTCTTCTTTCAGTAGCTTCAGAACATCCTTGTAGTGCGATGGTGTGCCAGTGATGGAGATAGCAGAGGCTATAAGAGAGCCAAAGAATCGAGCACTATGCAAGGTTCCTAGATCATCATCTTCATTTGTAGGGATAGATGATTGAACTTCTTGTTCGATCTCCACAAAAGGTCTAGCTCCATATACATTATCAGAGATGATTCATGGATTATGAATACGAGTCCCTTGACAAAGTTCTTCTTGTGGAGGAGGTTCAGAAGGAGTTGGAGAAGGAGTATGAGGAGGCTATTGATCTCTTCGTGGTGGGAATTGATAATGATAAGTGACTGAAATATAGTCAGCTGAAACAGGATCTTTATTTTTGTCTTGATCCTAGTCCGAAAGGTTATCAGGAATAGAAATCTCAGCAGGTTTGTTTTCTTGTTTTCCAGAACAATAGGGGAACACGAGTTCATTGAATGTGGCAGTGGAGGAGATAATGGTAGTTCTTCATCTAGGAGACCAGAAACAGTATTCTTTGGTTTCTTTCTCATATCCAATGAAGATGGCTTCTTTTGCTTTGGCAGATAGTTTGTTGAAACGATTTTCTTTTGAAATAAAAACATAGGCACAACATCCAAATACCTTAAAATAGGAAACATCAGGCTTACTGCCATTCCATTTGGGTATTGGTGTAGACCAATCAAGACAATGCATAAGCTGTCTGTTATAGATGTGGAGAGCAGTCTCAACAGCATCTTGCCAGAAAGAAGGTGGAATACAGGCATGTTGGCGCATAGCTTTGGATTTTTCAAGGATTGTGTGATTAAAACATTCAGCACAACCATTTTGTTGAGGGGTACAAGGTACAGAGGTTTGATGCTCTATACCCTTGGACGAGAGGAACGTCCGAAGAGAATGATTAATATATTCCCCCCCACGGTCCGAACGTACTAAGTAAAGAGAGTAACCAGTCTGGTTCTCCGCCCAAGCAATCAAATCCTGAAGTACCTGAATTGCACTGGACTTGGAGTGTAAGAAATGCAAACTTGCAAAGCCAGAAGCGTCATCAAGACAAGTGATGATCCATTTGTTACAAAAATGCGACAAGGTCAGCATTTCGTACAAATCATATGGATGAGATCAAGCACACAAGAAGAGTGTGAAGACAAAGCAAACTGATGTGCCTTGCCAAGCACACAGCCTTTGCAAGTAGGCATAGAAGTGGGTGATGTAATAGAAGGAACATCTGATAAATGCTGATGTGCATGTTGGAGAGCATTCTTGGATGGATGTCCAAGATGCTGATGCCACAAGTCGAAAGACTTGAGATCCTGCAAGGAGTTAACTGAACCAATTGGAGTGATCAGAGAGAACTAAAACCAGTGGAGCAGAGAAGGTGGAAATAAAGCACTGGCCTGTATTGCCACCCTTCCTTGATTGTCCCAGATCTTGGTTTGATTAGTAATCTCACATTTGTAGCCAGAGGCAGTGAGAAGATTAACAGACAGAAGTCTGCAATTAGCATCAGAAGCATATCAGACGTTATTCAAAATGATGGGAATGGCTTCTGGCTTTACCTGTTTCACTATTACAATGCCAGGACCAGTCATTTGCATGATGCCATCATTGGCAGTTCCTGCAAACTTAGTCCCTTGCTGTAAATCAGAAAAGTCACCAAGGTAAGGCGTTATGTGATTGGAACATTCCGAATCAACAAGTCATAAATCCTCGGTATTGCGATCCTTCGTGCCTAGAGCATAAATTCTCGAATAAGCAGAATTATAGTAGTATTCATCATCAGGTATATTGTCATAGTCATCATCTGATCTAACATTGTCGTGCTCTTCACGGAGTAAAAGAGAACGATCTATGCCCCCTTTCCAGGTGCCATCAGCATTTCGCCGGAAATCTCCACGGAAACATGCAACGAACTTATGCATATCAGGTTTCTTGGGTTTTTTTGATTTTGCTCCTCTCTCAAAGCACTGGGAGAGAGGAGCCGGAACGAAATGACGAGGAAGGTCCAGGACCAGTACTAACAGGTCCCATGGGTACTTCGAAATCTCCTACATTAGCAGTAAAAAATTCAGCATCCCATTCGTGATTCAGGACTTCCTGTGTGAACTTGTCAATATCCATCATCATACCAGTCATGTCACCATCAACCATATTGGCAAAGCCATTAACTTTGTTGGCCCGTGCTTTCCCTTTTCCTTTATAGTTCATCTTCTTATTTGAGGAAGAAGCATTAGCACTGTTACGGTTGGTCCGGATAGGGCCAAACGTAGCCTTAGTCTTTCGTAGGGTCAAAGGTTCTACCTTCGTTAAGGTAGAGTTCAGAGTTTCAAGGAAGAGAGCGTCCACTCAGAAGTAGGACGAAGACTTAGAGAGCGGTTCAAGGAGGTGAAGTTCGATGTATTCCTAAGGAGGTCTAACTTAGGGATACAGGGTATGGACTTCGGGTTTATATACAGTTTGAAAAGAAGGATGACTAATCGAAGAGAAAGGCATAGAATGTCATAGAACGTTCAAGAAGTTACCCATGAGACAAAGATAAGAAAAGAAAACTGAAGAACGTAAGAGAAGCGAGATAAGCATGGAATATGAAAGAACAAGATGGAACATTGTAGAACGCGAGAGATTGTTCAAGGCAGAGCAGCTTAGCAAAGGAAAAAGGAAAGAATCGTAACACTTCCACCACCTTTGACCCTGCTGATCTGTCCAACGTTCCTCTGGACTATCACAATTTTGCAGACATTTTCAACAAGAGCAAGGCCTCCTGGCTTACCCCACATTGTGAATATGATCTGAAGATCAACTTGGAAGAAGGAGCTACCCCTTCTTTAGGCACTATGTACTCCCTCTCCCCCTCTGAGCTTGAGTTCCTTCAGACATTTCTCAATGAGCACCTACTGTAACAATGGAGTTCATTCATCCCTCCTCCTCTGCTCACACTGTTCTAGTCCTCTTTGTCCACAAAAAGGATAGGTCACTTCACCTCTGTATTGACTTTTAAAAACTCAACAAGATCACAAAGAAAGACTACTACCTCCTACTCCATATCTCTAATCTCCTAGATGCTCCAAGCCATGTGAAAGTCCACACCAAAATCAACCTCTGACATATTTACCATCTAGTTTACATCTCCAATGGTGATAAATGGAAGATATCCTTCTGGATACACTACAGCTCCTATGAATGGCTTGTCATGCTGTTTGGTCTAACTGATGCCCCCACAGCATTCCAGTAGTTTGTAAACACTATCTTCACAAATGTTTGCATTGTAGTCTATCTGGATGATATTTTAATCTACTCTGCAGACATGGCCTCCCACAAAGAGCATGGACTTTACAGTATGTAAAAGCATTCAAGTGCAAATTTCATACTAACTCTACTAAATACCTTGGGTACCAATTGCCACCCTCCAGACTTACTATGTATGTCCTTGAAGAAGGTTCAGACTATTTAAGATTAGCCTAAACCTCACAAAGTCAAGAACATCCAGTCCTTCCTTGGGTTTGCAAACTTCTACCATCATTTCATTGATAATTACTTTGATATTGCCACCCCTTTAACCTACTTTACCTACAAAGGAATTTCATGGTATTTCTCCAACTCCTATTGCTCTGCTTTCTGAAAACTCAAGGATGCCTTTATCACCACTCCAATCCTGACTCACTGAATGCCAGACACTCCAATGATTATAGAAATTGACACTTCAGATTATGCCATCACTGGCATCTTCTCCATCCAATGTCCTGACAATGAGATTCATTCTGTCACTTTCCACTCTCACACATTGTCTACTCTAGAGCTCAACTACAATATTCATGATAAAGAGTTGCTCATTATTCACAAATCCTTCCAAACTTGGCAACACTACTTGAAAAGCTCTACATCTCCAATTGACATAGTCACCAACCACAAGAATTTTGAGTACTTTGCCACGACAAAACTCCTGACTTGGTGGCAAGCTTGCTGGTTGAAGTTCCTCTCCTAATTTAACATGATTGTCCATTTTTGCCCTGGGCACCTTGGTGTAAAGCCTGATGCTCTCACTAGACACTGGGATGTCTATCCCAAAGAGGGGGGATAAGGACTACACTCATATCAACCCTCATAACTTTTGCCCAATCTTCACTCAGAAGCAAATTGCTGCATCCTTCTAAGCCACATACCTAGCAACTCTGGTGCTTAGGGCCAGTACACTCTTTGATGAAAAGATCCTTCACAATGACATCTTCTCTACTCTCCCCTCTAACTCTCTGGCCACCATCCATATGTCCACCTCTAAACCCACCAACTCTCGATGGTCCATTGATAATGACAGCTTCCTTTGTCTAGACAATAGAAACTATGTACTGGACTCCAACAACCACTGTTTCCATGTCCTCTAGTACAAGCATGATTACCCACTTTCCAAACATTTCGACTAGAACAGAACCTTGGAACTCATTTGTCATGAATACACCTGGCCAGGCATCAAAACATTTATAAAGGACTACATCTCATCCTGCACGACCTGTATCCACACCAAAGTTCCTAGGTACAAACCTTATGGACTGCTCAAGCAGCTCCCCATCCCAGAAAAGCCATGGAACTCCATCACCATGGACTTCATTAAACAACTCCCTGTATCCTCCAGATTCACTACTATCCTTATAGTTGTAGATCGTTTATCCAAACAATGCATTTTCATTCCAACACATAACACAATTATATCTCTGGAGCTCATCAAACTCTTCCTACTCCATGTCTTCTCCAAGCATGGAGTTCCTCCCACATTACCTTTGATAGAGGTTTGAAGTTTGTCTCTCACTTCTTCCACTCACTTGGGAAAGTCCTAGACATCCACCTCCACTTTATCACCAGATATCACCCTGATGGAGATAGTCAGACAGAACAAATGAGCCAGACTCTAAAGTAATACCTCCAAGTATACTGTAACTATCAGCAAAATAACTGGTCCAAACTCCTTCCCCTTGCAAAGTTCACATACAACAATGCTCCGAGTGCTATCACTGGAGTTTCGCTGTTCTTTGCCAACAAGGGCTATCACCCCAACATTATTGTTCACTCCAAGAATGACCTTACATCTGAGAGAGCTCACAAATACTCTATCAACCTCAATTTCCTCCACAAATTCCTTTGTGAGGAGATAACTGTTGTGTAAAAGTGATACCAAGGACTTGCAAATGCCAAATGAACTCCAGCACCAGACTTCAAAGTCAGTGACCAGTATTCGTAAAAGCAAAATACTTCCACTCAACAAGGCCCTCTAAGAAACTCTCTGAGAAGAATTTAGTGCCATATACAATCATCACTCAGGTAGGATTCTACTCCTTCACACTTCACCTTCTAGACTCTATGAAATCCATTTACCTCGTGTTTTATGTCTCCCAGTTGGAGCCCTCTATCCAACATAATCTCCAATGGAGTACAACCTCCATCTCCTCCAATAGAAGTTGACAGAGAACTGAAGTACAAGATCTCCAAGATTCTCAACTCCAAGATAGATTGATAAAGAAAGAACTGCAAGTTACTGTACCTCATGTATTAGTCTGGATATAAAGGTACAGATGACAAGACCTCCTGGCTGTTAGCCACAGAGCTTGATTATGTGTCCAAGCTTGTCTATGACTACCATTTCTATTACTTGAACAAGCCCAGACCTCACTTCAATGCTTGACTCATGAAACTTGATACATTTCTAACTATACTATATACTGTACAAGGAAGCAACTTAATTCTACACCATCGACTCATTTGAGTTGCTTTCCCCCACCTCTGCCCTCTCTTCCTTCAAGCTCCCCACATCCTTTGCCAGCTCCACTGCCATCTCTGACTCTAACTCACCCTCCTTGTATGCAGAGACCTTGGACTCAGAGTCCAAGGTCCACCTGTGCACCTCCATCTCCTTGGCTGTGACAAGCTTCTCTAGAAGCTCATTATACCTGTCCAACCTCTTCAGCAACTGCTGCATCCAGCACCCAAACTCTATGGATATTTGAAGCTAGGCAGTTGCTGCTGTTTCCAAACTCCCCTTTCCTTTGTCTGACTCCAATCCCTTCATCTTCAACCTCACCTTCTTCTTTTTCTCTCTTGGTGACTTGCCCTTCATGTGCCTCTTTCTCTTGACTCCACCATCCATCTTCTCTACTCCTTCCCACTCACACTTCGACTTCACCTTGATGCAGCCCACACATAAGGTGGACTTACCGGGGCCAAGCTCACTCAAGCTCCAAATCTTGCATTGCTCACACTCCAGCAAGGGCTGCCAGACCTCGCCCTTGCCCTTTATGGAGCTCTGTTCTGCTTGGACCTTTTCAGCTTAATTTTCATTAGTGTACAACTATTGACAAGTAACAAATACTTACTCATTTTTTGGCTGCCTTCTTAGCCTCCTTGTGGTGCAACTCCTCCACCTTTCATATCCCCTCTGCCTTGCATGTATCCCCTGCTTTGCACACCTTCTCTGCCTTGTACACCTCCTCCACCTTTTGCCTTGCTTTTGCCTTCACTCTTCCTCCACCTTTTTCTCCTTGACACATTGCCACTGCTTGGCAAACTTGGCTGTGCAAATATTGTCTTCATTGTCCACATACTCTTACAAATGCTTGTCAGACCAGTTCATGATGTTAAGTAGATTGGACATGGTGATGGTGGATAAAAAATACAATCAACAAACTTTCAGACTTCGACTTCCTAACTCCACATGACATGTCCCTCACTAATGGCCTTCAGGAGTTCAGGCCTAGAAGAAGGATACTATCATATC
>JBBPRR010001531.1:0-10225 GCA_038093115.1 Hortiboletus flavorubellus | reverse complement strand
AGCACGACCGCTACCTTACAGATGAAGAGCTGGACGCTATTCTGCCGGCCACAGGGTACGTCATTGTTACTCCTCTGCCAGGCTATGCGCCGATGGTTGCCCCTCTCAAGTTGATGGCGACGCCTATTACTGATGCCGGGGGTTTCCACATACAAGAGTCGTCTGACGCTGCTGCCATTGCGGCGGCTGCAGGTCTCGCACCTGAGCTGCCGACGGAGATTCCAGGAGTCGGCAACCTCGCCTTCTTCAAGCCGGAGGACGCTCGGTATTTCGCAAAGATTCTCAAAGAAGGGGACGAGACTGTGCTTTCGGTAGATGAAATGAAAGAACGCAAGATCATGCGGCTTCTCTTGAAGATAAAAAACGGCACTCCACCGGTCTGAAAGACTGCCCTCCGTCAAATCACAGACAAAGCTCGCGAGTTTGGCGCTGGTCCACTCTTTGATAAAATCCTCCCGCTACTCATGGAACGTACTCTGGAAGATCAAGAACGGCATCTATTGGTCAAAGTCATCGACCGTGTCTTGTACAAGCTCGATGACCTTGTCTGCCCTTATGTGCACAAGATCCTAGTCGTCATCGAGCCTCTACTTATCGATGAGGATTACTACGCTCGTATCGAAGGCCGCGAAAGCATATCCAACCTCTCAAAAGCCGCGGGTCTTGCCCATATGATCTCCACCATGCGTCCTGACATTGATCATGCTGATGAAACCATCTCGCTTCCTCAAGGCCGTCTGCTGCAGTAACCCCCCCCTCCCTACTCCCGATACCCCATCACCGTCGTTTTCCCTGACATCTCCAGCATCGTCGGCATCTTTACCCACCCCACCCAGTATCGAGGACCTCACTGCCAAGATCGTGTCGGCATCGTTGTCGCGACTCACCAGGTCTCGCGAAAGCAGAGGCCATTCTGAATCCTGTCGCCCATCGTGTGGTAATTCAACCTAGCTCACGTCATTCGCCCAGAACGGTCGTCTTGAAGACGACACTTATTGTGTACCCGCCACCCTGTTGTCCCAGGTCGAAGCGCATACTTAAAAACCAGGCAGATCCCTCCTTGTCGCTCCCGAGATCACGTTCAAGTGCGATTCGAGCCCGTTCTCCCTACCCCCATCCTGTCAATGTCCTTTTAGAAATATATCCATATCTACACGTTACGCGCATCGATTCGGATAAAGGCAGACGGATCGTGGGTGCCTACCGACGGGCTGTGTACATCGTCTCTGAATTACTTCTCGATGTTCTCTTAGAGTGAATGACGCAACTGTATCACATGATCATGGAAGTTCGAACCCCGTCATTCTAAGTCCCGCCATTGCTTTTCTCGCTCTTCTCTTTCATTCCCACTGCCACTTCTGTGGGTAACAATGACTCCACCTCTGATGTCGTTGCTGGCGTCGTTGCAGACGTGCTCGATGTGCTCGACATGCCACTGCATGCACTTAGCAGTGTCAATGTGGCCCAGTCAAAATCCCTAGACCCGGCTACCCGACGACTGTGAACTCGTTCCTGATACCACTGCCCAACAATACCTGGGCCCCTTGTCCTTGCTGCCTGCACTTGCCCGCTGCCTCTACCTACCCGGACCCTTCATCCTCGTTGCGTACGCCTGGACCTCCCCCCTTGGACTGTCCGAGTTCTCGTTACCCCCTCCCGCTCCTCAACCTTTTGCCTACGCCTGCTCCTCGTCTTCACCGCCTACGCTTGCTCCTCGTCCCTGCTGCTATGAATGTACCTGCACCTCGTCCTTGCTGTCCCCACCTGCCCCCTCGTCTTTGCCACCTTAGTATCTACCTGCACCCCCGGACTGCTTTTGTTGCCTGTTCCTGCTTCTCGCCCTTTCTGCCTATGCCTGCCCCTCGTCCATCCTCATTCTTCCTGCCCATTTCTCACAATCTTGCGGTTTCGGTTGCCTGTATCAAGGTATGTTGTATCATGGCAGTCATTAACATACAACGTGTTTGCTAACGACTATTTCAACAGTTGCCATGATATCGCCCGCATTGTGGTCATAAGTTCTGGGTAATGGCATCATTGTAGTTACTAGCATTGTTGTCTGTCGTTAAAATCATGAACCAATAATAATGGAGATTTACCACTTTTCGAAACTCTGGATTCATTTGAATGATGAGTGGAATGATCCAATGAAATGAGTCGCCCTGAAAAGCTCTGTGCATGTTGTCCCACCATGATCATGCCTTATAATGCAGCTGATGGATGGACATGCATTATAATCAATTATGACCTCTTATGATGTCACGTGCTGATTAGCAACATGAACGACTCAGATCAGATAAGCGGGCGCATGATAATGACGCGACTCGCTTGGTCAGGTCATGTGCATGAAACATTGGGTTGCATTAACATGTATTAACAGGTCACGTGTGGCAGGCACTCCTTATCATGCATGGTAATGACTTCGCACGGTCGCAGAAAAGTTCCGACATGTTCGTTCGACGGTTCAGGCACAATGGAGTGCATGATAGGCCCGCTCCCATCCGAGTCGAGTGAGTCAGGAACTCAGTTTAGAATCGAAGACGTCTCCCTCGACGTCTAGTGCGCTCCTATTCAATGTCAGCGGTGTTGTCGCCCCTACGATCGGCGGTCAGATGCCTCGTCGCTATAAGTGTTGGTGACACTGGGGATCCGTGTACTACCGAGGTTGAACTCGTCACCGGACACTATAGAAAAGACGAACTTTTGATCTTGATCCTGACCACCACCTGTCTGCTGAGAAGACTCTACACAAGGATGCGTGGAAACCATGAGGCTCGGGCCCGGGTTTCGAGGGCTATCGATTCCCACCCAGCTTTCTCATGCTCCTCTAACCTCCCTGCTTCACCTATCTCGATCGCTCTTCTCTTCTCCTTAGCAGCCTGCTCACGTATCCAACCGGTGCCGAGATTTAACAGCCACAATATCAAATGTTGACTCCATGTAAGGCGTAGCGCTGTTGACTTTTCGCTCAACTCCAGGTAGGTGGGCGCTAATTGCTTGCATCCTATAGGTCGGAGCCTGAGGGACGCACTCGCAACCCTTCCAAATCTTTCTGATAAGATTCTCAAGTCAGACGAGCAGTACTGTGAAGCAGGGGGGTTTAGCGACGTTTATAAACGCAAGTTCAACAATGGTGACGGGCTAGTGGAGGTATGAACGTGACCACCCGCACATGACATCGGTCTTATCACAATCCAGGTTGCAGTGAAATCATTCCGGTTCCCTTTTACAGTAGATGAAACTGAAAACGAAGAATATGGTCGTAGGAGTGCCACCATGCGGAAGGTATCTACACCATCAACTAACCACTCCTTATTTGACGGAGCTTGGCCTGTCTCTGTCTCCTTAGATGTTACGACGAGAGCTTGGAATCTGGAGAAGGTTGAAACACCCGAACGTTGTCCCCTTCCTAGGAATTACATATGGGTTTGGAAGACAGGGAAACGCATCGCTCGTTTCTGTGTGGATGGCTAATGGGTCGCTTCAAAGTTTCTTAACGAAGCATGATGATCGGTTGGCTATTGCTCACCGGCTCCAGCTAGTACGTGATCACAGCGAGCTACATACACGCGATTTTATGACCACCCCCGAATCGCGTAGCTGTTGGATATCGCAAGTGGACTGTGCTATCGTACGTCACTGGAAATTGGTATCCCCAAAGCACGTTGACCTACCTCGATACACAGTGCACTCATTTCCTGTCGTTCATGGTGATCTTTCATGCGTAAGTGGGTAGTAATTGTATAGTATTTGATTTCTGAGTGAAGCCAAAACAGAAGAACGTCCTCCTCGACCACAATTACAATGCGTGCTTAACCGATTTTGGTTTTGCATCTATGGTCGGGGATATACCGGAGGCTTTGGCATACCTCCAGATGACTACAATGAAACCTGGAACCATACGATGGGCTGCGCCAGAGCATTTTGCAGCCGACGCAGAGGAGACGACACAACACACGATTAAAAGTGATATATACTCCTTTGGAAATCTAGGACTCCTGGCAAGCGTAGTATCCTGCATCGCATATTCATTCTGACCTCTTTCCAGGTATTGTCCGGGAAGCACCCATGGTCAGAGATCAAGCGTGACGCTGCGGTTACACTTCAGCTATCACAGGGAAACAAGCCTGAAAGGCCTTCATCCCATCCAATTGAAGACAAACATTGGGCACTCATCGAGCGTTGTTGGTCATCAGTGGATGACAGGCCTTGTACCGCGGATGTGGTGTCTTCTCTTCAACAATATCTACACACATGCCCAGCTTTTCCACCTCTTATTGATACCTTTCGTCCTTTGTCCTACTCTAGAATCATTCCTCCCAAATCTTCTCTGGTGGTATCCGCAGTGCCATGGGAACAAATTACAGGTACACTGCAGCCAGGTCTACCTGAAGTAACGTTGGATCAGCGAAGTGCGGTGTTGGAAGATGGCAAGTGCATCTTGCCTACGATAGGTCTCACGAGCTCACGCCTCCTCAGACTTTGTGCATGCTGCCATCTTAGATGATTTCTACCCCAATACGATTGAAAACCTGGCAAGTCATCGATTTTTTATTATGCTGAGCACTTAACCATGGTGAAGGCAAATCCTATCTGGTTCAGGAAGTGTCACTGGCAAAGGGATCCTTCATCTCAAAAGGAACCCACTCTGCACCTCCAAGTTTCGGACAACTTTGGACAAACACAGAGTAAGTTATTGTTACTGTGGCAATTTTGCCCTATAACTAGGACACAGTGACGGAGATGACACCAGGAGCAGTGCTAGCAAACCTTTAGTTTGTTCCAAAGCCATGCTCGAAGCTATTAGTCGGCGTCGCCGCCACCCTGCACTATTTTTGTGTCCGGACTGCGAGCAGACTTTTACTGCACTATTCTCGCTCAAACGTGAGTTTCCGTGTATTTTACTGCGTGGCTTCGGCCTCTTAACGCCACATCAGGTCATCAGCAATCCCACACTGGCGAAAAACCCTTTGCATGTAGCATCCCCGGCTGCACACAACGATTCCACAACAGCAGAGATTGCAAACGTCACGAGAAGAGCAGGAAGCATCATGAGAACCTTTTGGTGCAGTGATCGGTGTGACCCCCTGGTGGCGCGTCAATCGATCCATGATATCCCGGATAAATATCCTAATAAACTTCGAATTGTTTTGTTAGAATTTCTGATCTGATGACGAGGCGGGTGAGATGGAATTGCATACGAGTCAGTCGGATCCGAAGCCGGCCCCCTGTCCTTGTCAACCTCGCTGGCAGACTCAGCATTCGTAGCCTCCCGCAAATTTAAATGGACCCTGTTACTACGGCCATGCCATTAGCTGGGGCCACATCTCATCGTGCACCGGTGGTATTAGTTCTGTTGAACTTGTCTCTAAACTATAGAAAAGAAGAATTTTTGATTATCGTGAGCCTAATCATAGAATCGACTTGTCGCTGGGGACCAATAATTGTGGCTGTGTGGTCGCTCATAATGAGTTCGGGGCTACCCGTTACATGCTCTACTTGCCCCTCACCTGTGCTTCACTTCTTTGAATCGCTCCTCTCCTTAGCAATATCCAACCAGTGCCACAGCCAAATGTCGACTCGAGGTAAGGTGTAGCATTGTTGACTTTTCGCTCCAGGTAGGTGTCAGGCGCTGATTGCCTACTAATCTTCCAGGCCGGAGCCCGAGAGAGGCACTCGCAACCCTTCCAAATCTTTCTGACAAGATTCTCAAGTCAGACGACCAGTACTGTGGAGCAGGGGGGTTTAGCGACGTTTATAAACGCAAGTTCAACAGTGGTGACGGGCTAGTGGAGGTATGAACGTGACCACCTGCACATGACATCGGTCTTATCACAATCCAGGTTGCAGTGAAATCAGTCCGGTTCTCTTTCACAGTCGGTGAAACTGAAAACGAAGAACATGAGAGTGGGCGTGCCGCCGTCCAGAAGGTATCCACCCTGTCTGTCGACTACCCGACGGAGCCTGACCCGTCTATAGATGATACGACGAGAGCTCGGGATCTGGAGAAGGTTGGAGCATCCGAACGTTGTCCCCTTCCTGGGAATTACATACGGATTTGGAAGACGAGGAAATGCGTCTCTTGTTTCCTTGTGGATGGCTAACGGGTCGCTCCAGAGTTTCTTAACGGACTGTGACGATCAACTGGCTATTTCCCAGCGGCTCCAATTAGTACGTGATCACAGTGAGCCACATACAAAGAACCTTATGATCACCCCCAAATGGCGCAGCTATTGGACATCGCAAATGGACTGTGCTATCGTACGTCATTGTGATTGGTATCCATGCAGAACGTTCACTCACCACGAAACATAGTACACTCGTTTCCTGTTGTTCATGGTGATCTTTCATGCGTAAGTGAATAGGAATCATACAGTACTCTGTTTCTGGATGAAGCTGGAACAGAACAACGTACTCCTTGACCACAATTACAATGCGCGCTTGACCGATTTTGGTTTTGCATCCATGGTCGGGGACATACCGGAGGCTTCGGTATACCGCCAGGTGATTTTCATGAAGCCTGGAACCCTACGATGGGCTACGCCGGAGCGTTTGGCAGCCGACGCCAAGGAGATGGCACAACCCACAACTCAAAGTGACATACATTCCTTTGGAAATCTAGGGCTCTTGGCAAGTGTAGTATCATGCATCACATATTCATTCTCATCTCTTTTCAGGTATTGTCCGGGAAGCACCCATGGTCAGAGATCCAATGCGACAGTGAAGTTATCCTTCAACTATCACGGGGAAACAAGCCTGAAAGGCCTTCATCCCGTCCAATTGAAGATAAACATTGGGAACTCATCGAGCGTTGTTGGTCATCAGTCGGTGACCGGCCTTGTGCTACAGATGTGGTGTCTTCTCTTCAACAACTTCTGCACTCGTGTATTTTTTGTCTCTCATCTCATTCCAGCGTTATTCCTCCCATTCCAGCTCTGGTGGTATCCACACCAAATCGCCCGCGGAAACACAATATAGGTGCACATGAGCTTGGTGTGCAACAGCCAGGTCTATCAACGTCCCAGTCGGACCATCGAAGTGCGGTGTTCCAGGACGGCAGGAACATGTTGCCCACAACACAAGATCCCGAGCAAGTACCGAGACATCGTGCCTATTATACCCTCTGATCAGAGTTTCAGCGATACTGGTGCCAAAATTGCATCACCGGAGTCCTTTGAACGTAAATCTGAACATCTCCAGATTGCGGCCACAAAGCGCAAACCAGAGGAGCAACATTTGTTCCTTACCGTCAAGGTTATCACTGACGACACTTTTGCGCATCACGAAGGTTTTGATCTGGCAACGTTCGACGAGAAGTATTGGCCCTCCTCCGACCTTCCCAGCTTCCGTGTGCTCAAACAGGAGACGTACAATATATTCAAGCCACGCGTTGCCAGCCACTTCAATCTTCCTGAGAACAAGGTTCGGTTATGGGTTCTAATGCGCCGACAAAATAGAACAGTTCGACCCGATTCGTATATTGCTGAGAATGAGCCTACCCTCAGTGTGCAAAAAACTTGTGCTTATGTTTTCTCTTCCTAAATATCGATTTTGTCGCAGCCGTCGAAGTCATCCGTGACAATATGGACTCCAGACACAACGACCTACGTCTCTATCTCGAAGTGTTACCCGACCTGAGCAAGGCGTGCTAATTGTGTTGTTCCTTCGTTTGGCTGTGCTAATATCGCATCGCTAGCCCGAACTCCCTCCTGGCGCTGTCATGGTCTTCCTCAAACACTTTGATACTTCGAAACAGACACTATATGGTGTCGGAAAAGTATACGTTTCTCGCCACGACAAAGTGCAGGACCTCCACCCCGTGATCAACGAGCGTATGAGATGGACTCTTGGAACTCCTCTGAAACTGTACGAGGTGCAAAGTTCTCTCCCTTGGACTCAGTTGCGAATAGTCACCTTAACATGTTTCGTAGGAAATCAAACCCGGAATGATCGAGCTTATGAAACCCAAATGTACATTTGCTCAGAGCAAGATCCAGGATGGAGACATCATCTGTTTCCAGGCTATTGGGAGTCAGGGCTTCTGCTCGAATCCCATACAGTTCTACCAAGTGTTGCAGAACCGTGTCGCCATGTCATGATTATTCTCCATCCGAGATTCGAGGATCCCGGTCATAGTCACTGCTTGCTCGTCCATTCATCATCGCAGATGGCTTTTTCAGTGCTTTGATTTCAGCGGAATACCAAGCGCGAACATGGTCCACGCTAGGAAAGCAGACACTTGAGTGTAGAGAGTTGTATGATCGCTGACCCGAGATGTAGTCATGCCCCATACTTTCCAAGTATTTTTTTTGTGAATCTCATACTAGTTCTGCAAGGCACTGATATTGTAATACGCGCATGCTTGGTTGGGGTAGCAGAGCAGGGTGATATATCAATAGTGAGCTCGCGCAAACAATGTCTTGTCCAAAGTTCCGACATGTAAGCGACCAGACCACTGCACAGCCTACAGTGGTCCGGTCGGTGAGGGGCGCTTCGATATCCGAAGATAGTCTGTCAGATAGCCGTCAAACACACATTAAAACCGCTGTAAACCATTATCTTACCGATAGCCCTAATCGACTGGTACTCCTTTGCATCCCAAGCTGTGGCGAGTTTAACGAGGGCCCTTTTTCTGGGTCGCGCAATTTCTCCCTCAGAAAGTGCCCGTCGCTGTTAAGTTCTCCAGATGAATGGTCGGCGATTCCCTGCAGAAGAGTAAAAATATCCCCATCGGAAACAAGGTTGCGAGGGAGAAAATTCTGCATCTCTCTGTTAACCTCGTCGTCGGGCCTGGCCATGATTGCGATGTGGCAAGAAGTGAGTCGAAGTGAGTCGAAGTCTCAAGCCCTCGCCACGGTACCCCGTACTTTCTCCGCCCTTCTCCTCACTTGGATGCTCACGTAAATACCCATATATTTTCTTTTCTGCTCTCGCCAGGGTCATCATGTCCGACACTCAGAGAGACGCTGGAAGTTGGCGACAGATCTACTATCATCCGGTTTTCCAGGTCGCACTGCTAGGGTTCGTCTGTTTCATGTGTCCCGGCATGTTCAATGCTCTCACTGGTCTTGGCGGAGGCGGACAAGTGAACACAAAAGACCAAGCAAATGCAGACGCTGCACTATATGCAGCCTTTGCCTTCTTCGGATTCTTCTCAGGGTAAGCTGGAGGTTGCCTACGTGGACTGGTGAATGTAATTCATTCATGGTTCGTTACAGCACGATCAACAATTTCCTTGGGCCACGATTGACCCTTGCGTTGGGGACATCGGGATACTCTTTATACATCGCTTCCTTTCTGTACGACTCTCTTTTCATACCTGTTTTGACCCAGTTCCGCTCAACCATTTCTCTCCCATTCGCCAATCAGAGTTGTTAATGTTCACCCCAGGGCAGGTGTTTTCGTCATCACTGCAGGCGCTATTCTTGGAGTTTGTGCTGCCTTGCTATGGACCGCACAGGGTTGCTTGATGATGGCCTATCCAACCGAGGCTCAGAAAGGAGCTTTCATCGCCATATTCTGGGCGATCTTCAACCTGGGATGTGTGACTGGTTCTGCGGTCGCACTCGGGCAGAATTTCAACTCGACAGTAAGCTGAGTTGTCCAGAAATTTAATTTCAGAGCTCATACTTCTTGCAGTCTGGATCAGGTATGATTCAACCCTTCAAATCTGGAGTCTTTGACTGGTGCGATTCTGTCGACATCAGTCGGAAACGGAACCTACGTAAGTATCATAATTTCTACGAAAGAAGATACAATGAGCTATGTTGTAGATTGCTTTCTTGATCCTTGCCTTTACCGGGGTTGTCATTTCGATTTTCGTAGCCGATCCATACAAGATGATCCGTACCGATGGCACGAGAGTGGTCCGAACCAGCCATGCTTCTTGGAAAACCGAATTCATCAACCTTTTTGTCGCTCTCAAAGAGGACCCGTGGATTTTACTGCTCTTTCCCATGTTCTTCACCTCCAACTATTTCTTCACCTGGCGTCAGTGTTTCTGCTTCCATTTTCCAGGGTTTTGTGATCATCGGATGCTAATTCGTAACGTTTTGGGACGCTACAGAATTCAATGATTACAACGGAGCCATCTTCACAATTAGTGCTCGGGGATTGAACAACTTCACGTACTGGTTGGCTCAGATTTTTGGTTCTCTCTTCATTGGCTATGTCGTTCTCGACCAGAAACGTTACCGGAGAAGAGTTCGTGCCTTTGCTGGCTGGG
>JBBPRR010001530.1:0-10229 GCA_038093115.1 Hortiboletus flavorubellus | reverse complement strand
CCCGCCGATGCTCGAGCATGAGCCCGACTCGCGCTTCACCCCGGTCGTGGGAATTATCGTGGCAGTGCCCATTTACAGAGTTTACAGCACAGCATGTGAATTTCTCTGATTAGACATACTTAAAACACTTGAAATGCAGCAATCGGGCCGCTTAACGAGGCGCTGGGGCTGCGCTCGCGGCGCGTTCGTTCTAGAGCTCATGGTTGTACCCATTATCCATACCCTGTGTATGGGTATGGCCAGTTGTGATCGTGGGCTGGAACTTGGAAGAAGTCGTCGTCGTCGTCGTCGCAGGCTGCGTTCTATGTCGGCTGGATGGGCAGTGTTTCAGCTTCACGTAACTTGAATAGCATCATCCGTGCTCATGTACCGCATGGCCGCTGTCAGATTCCAGCGGTGAAACGTGCGAGCTTGTGCGCGTTAGGCACTTGTCCGTTAGCGCACATGGTTTATCTCGGTTTGGTAAGTGTTTCAGAGCTTCAAGTTCAATGGCTGATCTTGATAACCTGGCGTCCTTGTACCTTCTTTTCCCCGAACCAAGTAGGAGCAGGGCACCCGCGCCTGAAGTAGTTCTTCGATCGTGCCGCCGCAATCAAGCGCCTGGAATGGGCTTGTATGATACAACCATTGGTACGTGCAACAGAACAAATAAAAGATTTGTGGAATGCGTTGCATTGACGGGATCGAGTGACAGGTACGCTCGAAGTGGGCGTATTCTGTGAGTATTCGCGTCTTGTATCATCAACGTCGCTTTAGAGCCTCCGGCTGACCTGTTGCGAACTGAGTCAATACATTCTTGTATGGACTGGTCACGTACCAGTTTGCGGCGTATCACCGGAAGGGTAAGCAGACACAGCAAACGTGGATTCACCATAATCTTACCGTGGTCCAGAATTTAATGATCGGTCAGCGATAAGGTCGGTCGGTCACCAATCCACGAGTGTTCTGTTTCGATCGGTGATTTCAGGTATATGGTACTCTTCCTGTTCGCCTTGGATACATTCCATAGTTGCTCGTAAGTATCATACTCGATGCGTGAAAATCGCTCAAATTGTTCCACAGGGTCACATATATGCTGTGGTCTTATACGTTCGTAGCCTTATCGGCCATTGCGTCTATTCGTCTTGAGTGCATTGCATTCTAGCGTAACGAACTACGATAATCCAGTAGCTCTTACAGGTGTGTAATTGTGGCCCATTCGCTTCAGTCTAGCCCTAATGGTCCTCAAAGTGGCTGAATGGCCACACACATTGACCCCTCTTGCTACTGCGCTTGCTGCGTTGTTGACGCAGGTATATCTGGGATTCAGGCAAGTATACTGGCATGCTTGACTGCCTCAATCCTTGACTCTCTGTTCCGTAGGATATTGCGTTTGACGGGTAGCAAGTTCCTATTTGGAGTGATCATCCTACTGGCGATTGCTTCGTTCATTCTGGGTACGATTTGCAGTGTCAGGGCTACCATCATTAAAGTGTGCGTCTCACGACTGCTATACGGCATCAAACTGATTACAACCTTTAGTTTATCTGAAATACCCCGTATTACACCCCTCGCGATTGCATGGTTGTCCCTGCAGGTTGTCGTGGACATGCTCATCACCAGTATGCTCGTGTATCCCAAAGTATATGACACAAAGGCACTCACATACAAGCACCAGTTACGTTGGTCATCGTCTTGTACCGTTCGCGCACGGGTTTTCGCAAGACGGATACGATTCTAAACCGATTCATTCGTGGTGCCATCCAGACAGGCTTCCTCGCCGTCACCTTCGCTATGGCTGATCTGACCACCTTTATTCTTCTCCCGAGGATGAACCTCTACGGCATGTTCGCCATTCCCCTTGGTCGCATCTACACGAATGTGAGTGTCCTCAGCGCAACGGAAGGTGTTGTCCACCAACTTGTCCTTTCTTTCTGCCTTCCCAAAGACCCTCTTGGACACCCTCCTTTCCCGTGAGTTGCTCAAGACAGACACGAATGGCGGGGAAAACCTGAGCTTAGTGGTGGGTAACTTGGCTACCGTCGCACGGTCGCCACTCATCTCCAGACCGTGCACAGATTGATTCAGTGTGTTGGGCACCTGCTGACTCGCAAGCCATATCGACGTTCTACCATTCATCCCGTATAGATCAAGAATATTCGTTCGATATCACCCAAAAGATCTAACAATATCCTGCATACGGTGGGCGGAGGACCGCTCCGCTCCCTCTCAGTTACTACCTGTTCCAACCCGAGACGAGAGGAACGGAACATGGACGCAGAAACATTGCGGCTTGCCTTGTTCTCTAGGCCGGAAGCTCAGGATCGAGCAATATGTTCATTATAAGTGCCTAGCAATACAGGGGATTATACCACCAAGAAACACCATCCCACGCCAATATGTATATCACCAGACCCGGATTACCGCCTAGCTTAGTGCCAGTCCTGTCACGACATAAACATAGTATAGAGATCTAGAAAGTCGAAATGAGAGGGACAGCGAAATGACCAATAGTGTGACGAACGCCCGACACATTTCCAAGGGTCCAAGTGTCACCTCAGACCTCTAATGGAATGACTTTGCCTTCAACACCCTCGGAAGACCAGGGTTCACAGGTCCTCTGCGTGGTTCTGTGTGATTTGGGTTGGATGCTAGTTGACTGGACTATCGAAAAAGTTTGCGTGTCGGTGGGTCTCCAGCACACTGTATCAAACTGGGCACGGAATGAATATGGATTATCATCGATTCATCATACGACGGTGGTCAAGCAACTCACCACTACGCTCTGTGTCACGTTTCCCGCGCCGTCTGTCTCCACCTTGAGCAACTCGCGCGTAAGGAGGGTATCCAAGAGAGTCTTCCAAGAAAGAAAGAAAGAAAGAAAGAAAAATCAAGGTTTGAGACGGTGCCATCCGTTGTCCCAAGGACACTCACATTCGTGTAAATACGACCAATTGGAATGGCGAACATGCCGTAGAAATTCGTGTTCGGGAGAAGGACAAACGTGATCAGATTACCCAAGGAGAAGATGCTGGTGAAGAAACCTGTCTGGATGGCACCCCGAATAAATCGGTTGAGTATGGTATCGATCGCGCGGTAACCAGTTCGTGAACGGGAGAATACGGTGACCAACGTAGCTAGTGATTGTAAATTAGCGCCCCTCTATACCGTGCACGTACACTGGAATGGTAGAGCGTACTGGTGATGAAAATGTCCGCCATGACCTGCGCGGACATCCAGGCAATCACGACGGGGTCGACACGGACAAGCTCAGACAAACTGAGTGACTAGAATCAGTCAAATGTAATATCGCGATGGTGAGACGTACAATGTCGTGGTCCAAGCCTGGACGCTGATAGTCATACCTAGAATAAACGAAATGATCGCCAGCGTGATAGCGACGCCATATAGGATCTTGCTCCTAGTCATCCGCCAAATCCTACGGCCAGGTCGGTCCAAGATCGTCTGACATGTAGGTATACTTGCCTGATCGTTAGGTATATATGCGTCACCAGGGCAGCAAGAGAAAGACAGATAGGGGTAAATGGGTATGGCCATAAATTCACTTCGAGGACTGTTAGCAGCGGATTAAAAGCGCAACGTGTTTACTCGCCTGCAAGAGCTGCTGGATTGTCATAGTTGGTGACACTAGAACGCACTCAACATGACTAGACACCATGGTTGACGAGGGTACGCACGTATAATACCATGCCATATATATGGCTCTGTGTAAAGAGTGGGCGATGTTTGAAATACCAGATCAACGACACTCACGAGGCACTGTGGGATGTATCCAAAACGAATAGAAAGAGTACCATATACCTAAAATCACTCGTCAAAACTGTACGCTTGTGAATCAGTGACTAATCCACTTTATCGCTGGCCGATCGTTGAATTCTGGAGTTGGGTATGAGTACGGAGGATTCTTGTTTGCAGTCTACTTACGCGTCTGGTAGTACACCGCGAACTGGTACGTGACAAGCCCATACAAGAACGTATTGACTTGGTTCGCAACGAGTCAGTCGGTGGCCTCAAAGCAATTCATCGGTAATACCAATCGCGGACACTCACAGAATATGCCTACTAGAAGCGTACCTGTCATCTGGTCGCGTCAGCAAACATTCCACAAATCGGAGATCTCGTTTTGGCGTACCAATAGTTTTCTCGTACAAGCCCATTTCGATTTTTGGGTTGCGGCTGCGCGAACAACTTCAGCGGAGAGGGGGATGTCCCTCCAGCTCGGCTCCAGGGGAAGATATACTCATGACTTTGCAATTCCATCACGGCCTGAAGTTCTGAAACAATTACCAAGTGGAGATAAATTGGACGTGGCCAAGTCCATCAGCGAACTCGGCAGAACACAAATGCGCAAATTTTAAAGTTGCACAGGGATAGTCATCGCCTTTTTATTCTGCCAACCGTCCTACTGAATGGAGTTCAGACCTACGCTCTTGAATGCTTAGCCAGTGCATCAGATAACCACGTCACGATGTCTTTGGAGATTTAACTCAGAGGGTGCAACAGGTTGTCCACTTTGAGCGTCAAAATATTCAGGTAGCTGTAAGGGATACATTGGAAGGGGTGGGCAACCAGGGCGGATAGATGGTTACGAGTCTACCTCTAGAGGGTAATTAGTGTGTGAAGAAAGACTGACCTGGGCTGCTAGACCTATTTGCTGTGTCTATCAGGTACCTCTCTCCTAAGATCTAGGGACGTGTAAAGTATGCATGCGGACAAGTAAAAGGGCGGTAGGGCACGGTTTCAAGCCTGCAAAAGCTCTCGTCCGGGAGTTGCATCCCGGGCCATCTAGGGAACTACCAGTTATTAATAGACGAAGTGAAACAGGGAGAGCACAGGTTGTGCATACATGGCCCAACGAGAGGCTGGTGGCTTCAAAGATATGGGTGAAGGAGAGTGACCAGAAACAATCAAACGATTTCCCCAACATCACATCAGCGATACTCACGAAACATTGTGGAACGTATCCAAAATGAACAGGAAGAGCATCATGTACCTAAAATTACTCGTCAAAGACTGTACGCTCGCGCATCGATGAATGACCTGCTCTGTCGCTGGCCGATCATTGAGCTCTCTACAGGACGAACCATGGTGAGTTCGTTTTCGTTGCGTCTACGTATTCGTCCGGTTAGTACAACGCGAACCTTGTTGCACGCACCGATGGTTGAGTGCCTGGGTTCCAAAGTCAAGAAGGACTGGACGACCGGAGAACAACTAATGGGGTGGGGGGTCCTACCTCGTTCACTGACAAGACAATCCAACCGGACCAGTAGACTCTGCGAGAGGGCTCAGACTCCCAATTGACAACCCAAACTTTGCACTGGGGGTTCTTGGCTCGTGCTGACGTGCCGTAACCTTGTTTTGCGACAACGATCAGAGGCAGTGAGTGCTAGTGGACCGTCGACTTGGGAACGAGACATTCAATGTCTCTAAAAGCATTTCAGCTCTTCACAATTCCATGTAACCTCCTGGTTATTTGGTCATCAGTCCACACGAACCCACATTTTGGTGATCTTCAGCACGAGGATGGTAGTTGGCAGCGATGCAGTGCAACACGCTCCACTTCCACTCCATTGCACGGCGGTGAGCGAGAGCGATGACTAGATGAAAGACACTAGATTGGAGGGTTGAGCGAACGAGTTGGCAGAGACAGTGGTCTGCGAAAGTCCACTGTGTGTCCAAACATGGTAACATGGAGTGTACTTTATATGTACGTACACTTACTACTAGTATTACGGTGGGGCTCTTTGCCTGTTACCCAACAATGATATTACGAAAGCACAGCCCAAATGGCAGTCCATCATTATATAAACCTGGTACGAAAACCCTAGGATGTCAAAAGGAAAGCGAGAGCGAAATGATTGATAGTATGATGAATGCCCGACGTGGTGACGTTCGGTCCCGTTTGTACCGCCGGGGTTTTCGCGAGACTCGGTTCCAGATATCATCTCAGACCGCCACCAATGGATGGGATTTGCTTTGGACACGCTCGCAAGACGAGCGATCGCGTGTCTCCTGAACGGTCCTTTGTAGTGTAAGTCGAATGCTGGTCGGCCGGACTACCGGAGTGGATTGCAGCAAATGAGGGGGTGTCCAGCCTGTTGAACAGCTCTGTATAGGATTAGCAACGAGCGACGTTCATATCATGGTCACTGGACAACACAGTCCGCTCACCCCATGTGTGTCAAGCGTTTTTGTCTTGAAGAATTCGCGGGCAAGAAGGCTATCCATGAGGGTCTTCCAGAAAGAAAAAGGAAATCAAGTGAGTAGTTTACACACCTTTGTTATGTTGACGACACTCACATTCGTGTAGATACGACCAATGGGAATGGCGAACATGCCGTAGAGATTCGTGTTTGGGAGAAGGACAAAAGTGATCAGGTTGCCCAAAGAGAAGATGCCGATGAAGAGACCTGTCTGAATGGCACCACGAATAAGTCGGTTGAGGACTGCATCTGTCTTGCGGATACCGGTCCGTGAACGGGAGAATATGATGGTCAAAGTAACTGGTAGCTTTCAATGAGTACCCCCGTGTTCTGTAGATTGGAACATACTCGTGATGAACGTGTCCACGACCATCTGCATGGACAAGCCCGCAATCGCAAGTGGCGTGATGCGGGATATCGCAGACACGCTAAACGATTAAAATCAGTTTGATACAGTAACCTCAGTCGTGGAACACACGGTTTAGTGACATAACCCTCGATGCCGCAGGTCATACCCAGAACGAACGAAGGAGTCGCCAGTAGGATCACCACGCCATATAGGATATTGCTATCGGTCAAACACCAAATCCTACAACACCGTGAATCAGTTTGTGATCGTGGTAGTATGTCTATACACCTGCCTGAACCCCAGGTAAATTTGCGTCACCAAGGCAGCAAGTGCAGTACCGATAGGTGTGAATACGTATGGCCATACACCAACTTGGGCGGGAGTGAGGGACGGAGTGAAAGGTAACACGATTACTTACCTGCAAGTGCTGCCGGGTTATCATAATTCGTCACACTGGAATGTACTCAACACGAGCAAATGCAATGGCTGGCAATGTGACGAACGTATAAAACCATGCCATATATATGGCTCTGTAGAAACAACTGAGCGATTTCCCAAATGTCAAGTCAATAAAACTCACGAGCAACTATGGAACGTATCCAAAGTGAACAGAAAAAGCACCATATACCTAGAATCATTCGTCAGAACTGCACGCTCGTGGATCGGTGACAGACAGACTTTACTGCTGGTCGATCATTGAATTCTGGAGCGGAATATGAGCTATGGCAGATTCATTTTCCAGAGTTACCTACGCGTCTGGTGATACGCCGCAAACTGATATGTAACAAGACCATATAAAAATGTATTGACTCGATTTGCAACTCGTCAGTCAGAGCCAGCAAAATGACGCTCATAACACACTCACGGAATACGCCCATGAGGAGGGCACCTATCAATTTATCCTATCAATAAAGGCGTTTCATAGATCGGCGCCTCATTGCACGCACCAACAGTTGTGTCATACAATCCCATCGTGAGTCCTGGGTGCTAAGTTAAGGAGGGCTGGACCACTGAACGACAACTTTGGCAGGGGAGGGGAGAAGGGGGGAGACTTGATCCTACTTGATACATCGGCTGTATTGCAGATATATTCCCCGGAAGGGCCCCCGCTCAGAGCACTGACCAAATATAGTCAACAGAGATACGACTCGGAAGTGCGTTCTGACCTCCAGCGTCCCTGACGACTTGGAAACGCACACATTTCATTTTCACGGAGGAGCACCCATCGAATTTCCGTTTTTATCGACTGTCCATCCTTAGGATTCTCAAATGGCCCAAATGGAAAGCAATTGATCAAGTTACAGACCTAGACCTGGCTTCAGCCGGACGGTGGCTTTGGAGACCGTGAGTGAACGCTGTTGCTAGTATGAGTGGTACCATTCGTTCCCACAATCGTGTGCTTGAGTCGCAATGCGGCGATGAATATCCGCCTATTTCGAGGTCAGCGCTTGAGCAGCAAGAGCGGCTAGCCCTGGCTGCACTCATTCGGGGGTCTCCGAGTCGGATTTCACCCCAGTTTGACGAGGCCACGTGGGTAATGTGCATCAGTGGCGCTAAAACAACAATCGCACGCTTCCCTCGGTCGCACTCGAATGATTCGATGAACACGAGGCAACAACAAAGATTACAGCTGAAGTGGTAATTACCGGATCACTCTCACGACCCTCCCGGTGAAACTCGAGATATCTCCTGATTCAGGCCCACTGCTCTCCAGAATGGTGCGATTATTTCGGTACCACATCGGTCGGTCCTTACTTTCAAGGCCGCTCCGCATGACAGGCGAATTTTACTTGAAGCAGAACGAAGGTAGGCTGCGGGTGTTGGTTCCTCGAGTGGACCATTTTTGAGACTTGAGGTCGCATGAGCATGACGTAGACTTGAAGTACGTGTTCGGGGTGCTTATGCACAAGCATTGTTGTCTGGTCCCGTTTGCGAACTGGTTTCGGCAAGGCGGGTACTATGTACGATCCTGAACCGATTTATTCCGAGTCGTGGCATCCAGACGGGCCTAGGACCTCGCCGGCAGTTTCGTTGTGGTTGACCCGATCACTATCACTCACCACATAGATCATGAACATTCGTTCAATATCACCCGGAAGCTGGATCTAACCATAATTTGCGTGCGGCAGGTGGGAAATTGCTCTTCTTCTCAGTTGTTCTGATCCGAGACGAGAGGAACGGAACCCGAAAATGCAGAAACTTTATGGCTTACTCTGCTCTCTCTAGCCGGAAGCTCAGTGCCCGAGTAATAGGATCGTTTCAAGTGCCTAGCAATAAAATCTCCCACTGAGAAGCCTCACCCTACGCCAAGATATCACCAGACTCAGTGCGGAGCTAGGTCCAAGTCCTGTCATGGCATAAGTATGGTATGACAATCTAGAAACTCGAAGCAGGAGCGACAACGAAATGTCTGATAGTGTAATGAATGCCCAACACATTTTCATTCTAAGGCCAATGATCACAGGTCCCTTGAGTGGTTTTTTGTCATTCAAATTGGGTGCTGGTTGACTGGACTGTCGAAATAGCTTGTGTGTCAGTGGGTCTCCAGTACACTGAATCAAACTGTGTACGGAATGGAAATGCGTGATCATCAAGTGACGGTGGCAGAGCAACTCACCATTGCGCTCCGGGTCACGTTCCTTGCGGCGGACGTTCCCACCCCGAGCAACTCGCGAGTAATAAGGGTATCCAAGAGGGTCTTCCAAGAAAGAAAGAAAGAAAGGAAAAATTCAAGGTTGTGGACGGCACCTTCCGTTGCACAAAAACACTTACATTCGTGTAGATACGGCCAATGGGAATGGCAAACATGCCGAAGAGAGCTGTGTTTGGGAAAAGGACAAAAGTGACCAGATTACCCAAGGAGAAGGTGCTAGCGAAGAGACCTGTCTGGATGGCACCACGAATAAGTCGGTTCAGAACTGCATCCGTCTTACGGTAGCCAGTTCGCGAACGGGAGAATGCGAAGACCAACGTAGCTGGTGATTGTAAATAGTACCCCTCACATTATGTATTGGGATAATCGAGCATACTGGTGATGAAAATATCCGCAGCGACCTGCACGGACATCCAGGCAATCAGGAGGGAAGTGACACGGGGTAGCTTAGACAAACTAAGTGACCGAAATCAGTCTGATGTAATATCGTCCCTGTGAGACCTACCTTTCTATGGTCCAAGACTCGGCAGCGGTAATCATACCTAGAGTAAACGAAAGGATTGCCAGCATCATGGCCGTGCCATATAGGACCTTGCTACTAGTCAAACGCCAGATCCTGCAGCGCACAGATCAGTTTGAGATTGTCTAGTATGCCAGTATACTTGCCTGGTCGATAGGTATATATGCGTGACCAGGGCAGCAAGAGAAACACCGGTAGGGGTAAACGCGTATGGCCATATATTCACTTCAAGGGCTGTTAGCAGCAGATTGAAACAGCGACATTTTTACTCGCCTCCGAGAGCTGCTGGATTGCCATAGTTTGCCACGCTAGAACACGCTCAACATGGGTAGACACCATGGTTGACGAGGCTACGTACGTATAATACCATGCCAAATATATCACTCTGTGGGAGGTTGGGAATTTCACAAATACCAAAACAACGACACCCACGAGGCACTGTGGAATGTATCCAAAACGAACAAAAAGAGTACCATATACCTAAAATCACTCGTCAAAACTGTA
>JBBPRR010001529.1:0-10235 GCA_038093115.1 Hortiboletus flavorubellus | reverse complement strand
AACGGAACGTTGACCGTTCGGACTCCAAGCTCGATAGTGCCATGCGGAAAATGAAGAAGTTCATACGAGATACGGAAGGTATGCCGGAACCTGTGCTTCGACGTCGTCGTGCCACTGAGACATGGGCTCACCCACAGACACCAAGTCGGGATGGTGCATAACAATTTTGATAATTGTCCTTGTCATCTTACTTCTGGCAGTCATATTGGTTTGAACGCATGGCCAGCATAGAGATACCTTATGTCACGCGTTTCCGTTAACCTATCACACTATTAATGGACCATCACATCATCGAATGCAGGCACGCTCATCGACGCTCGAAAGGCTTGGGGCGATGGGAACTAAACGCACCTCGCAGGCGCCCCAGTTGAGCACGTATGATCTGAAAGTCGATGTTACGCGTGGGCGCCACGCCCTTGCACGGAGACTCGGAGACTGCATCTATACGGAGCGCGGGATGGATTGTAGTGCATGATAAAACCTTCAACGTAGAGGTTAGCGGCAGCAGAATTGGCCTGTGGTTCTAAGTGAAATAAACGACCCACATTGAGAAAATACTGTGTCTCTCTATTGTGTGTTGACGCACTTGTCCACTCGGGGGGGTCCTACCATCCGAGTCATCGACATGTCAGGCCCTTGCGCACTGAACTGTTGTGTGGCAGAAGGTCCATATGGCGTTCCGAGTCACTACGATGTTCTCGCAGGTCGAAGCAGTGACCAGTCTGCCACGCTGTGTAAGTGATAAAACACGAACACGCCAGGGAACTGAGGGAAGGGAGAGAGGAAAGGCCGAGAATTAGACGCAAGCGAAAGACACTTGCTCGACAAACGAGGGGACCACGCGTTTCGATGCCACGCGTCTGCTAGTACTATGGCGGCGACTGTCTCCCCCCTACTCGGGATCGTGTCGAGGAGTACCCTATCCCTAACCAGGATAAAATAGTCACATTGCTTTCCTTTTGCAGTGCTCTCTGGGCCCTGGCGATCGAGTGGAAGACACGTTTGAGCGTAGGGTACATATTCTCGTTGACATCCGCTAGTATGTATTGTTAATAGAGAAAGGTCTGAAGTAACTCTGAATCAGATTCTGCTAGGAAAACACGTGGTCACGGCACGATGCGGCAAGTAGGAATCCTTGAACATGGTCACACGACGTCGGAGAGCTTCTGCACTTCTTCCTCCACGGCATCCGCCATCCTACCCACATCACGACCACCACCCTAGCGCGGTAATCCCTTGTAAGGTATTACAAGTGCTTATAATCAATTATCATTTTTTCAAAAATTCAATTATAATGCATTATAATGCATTATAGCGCTAGTGTGGTGGTCGTGATGTGCCTCTATCGGGGCCTGGCTTGGCCAGCCCTACTAGTACATAGGGCCTGAAGCCAGGGCCTCAGGCTCAGCCCGCATTACTACCAGTGGCGCGGTGTGTACTGTAGTAGGGTTGACCCGGGATACGTGTATGGATGTTCGGCGTTTGCCCTCGCGGTCTTACCCGTCGAAAGACACCCTGTCCGGGAACACACGAGGTGAGGAAGCATGTGCACTGGCCTTTGTCAACAAGGGCAACGCGTATCCAGGCTTGCAGACCACCGCCTGTTTGTCGACTCCCTGCATCGCTCTCAGCTACAGTGTGTCGCTTATGACCACGCCATCGACAACCGGTGATGGGGCTGTTGGACAAGAGCATCCTCCGCTCATCGGAATCGACGCCAATAGTCAAATACGGGCGGTGACGTTTGGAGCGAACGGCGAATATGTCGTGAGCGGTGGCAAGTACCTTGGCATTTGGCGAGCCGATGACGGTACGCAACTGGCCACGATGCAAGAGCCGTATGTACGGTGTATCTCCGTGTCAAAGGATGGGAAATGGGTCGCTGCGGGAACATACAAGGAGGTTATTGTGTGGGACGCAATGACACACGAAAAAGTCTTCACTCACGAGGACGCGTACGTGAACGGGGTTGACTTCTCGCCCGACTCGACTCGACTCGTCACCGGATCACTCAACAACACGGCCTCCGTTTGGGACCTCCGAGCTCGCCAGCGCGTGCTTGGTCCATTCGGTCATCCGGACGTCGTGATAGCAGCCAAATACTCGGCCCAAGGTACTCAAATCGCGACAGCCACTCCCAACTCCGTTCGAGTCTGGGATAGCAACGACGGGCGGTTGCTCGTCGACATCCCAGTCAATGTACCCCCGTGGTACAACACCGGCCTCCTCTGGTCAAACCAACATCTTTTCATCGTATCCGACAGCAGAATCAAGCAATTCGATCCATCCACTGCCTTGGAAATTTCGGATTGGCAAGTCCCAGATAGCAACGACTCTTCCTGCATTGCCCTGGCGCAGCATGGCGAATTCATTGCATACGCTACAAACCGTACTGTCACGGTTTGGGACACGTCGACGCACTCCCAGATTGGTCTCATTGAACATCCTCAAGAGATACGTTCAATTGCGATCTCTCCGGACGATCGCTCCCTCGCGATCGGCGGAGAGGGCGGGAAAATCACCATCAACAGTCTAACCTTTATCTATGCAAGTATCGTGTATCGTTGGTCACGGTGTATTCGAATAACCCCTTACTTCGATCATAGGATTCAATTCCGTTGGCGCGTCTACACCCCACTTTTCAGGAACCTGACATTCAGATTGACGATGCCGCGCTCGATTCATGGAAGCACGATCATCTTGAAAACGCGGAATTGTTATTGAGCGCAGCAATTCCTACACCCCAGGACCAAAACCACTATGTACTCGCTAGTCGAGCTCTCGTCCGCACACGCTTGCGACACTGGGACGCTGCGCTCGGTGATGCTGAAAAGGTATTTCCCACTCTCATCTCACATACGCCAACGCTTACGCCAATGTACACACAGTCCATCAAAATTCAGCCTTCCGTTATTGGCTTCATTGCAAAAAGCATAGCGCTTGTCGGCAAGGGGGAAAAGTATGACGGGTATCGGGCGTGCGACATAGCGTTCGAGCGCTTCCATTCAACTCACGTTAGCTTCATCCTCCTGATTAAGGTATGTATCCCCCGCACCCTGACTTGGTTGGCCTTCACTTGCTCATATTGTTTAGGCTATCATCGTATTTATGGCCGGAGACCACGTCAATGCGATATCGCGCGTAGACGACCTCATTGCCATGGTGCGCTTCAACTCCATATGCTACGTCGTTCAGGTATGTGCCCAATGCGCTACTACACAGCGGATATCACTGATATTTCCATCAGGCATACATGTATTTTCTCCTCGGAAACTCGTGTATGGATCACCGCGACTACGAGCATGCGATACAATATTTCGAGCGCGCACAAGCCCGAATACGGCCTCACACGAGTCGACCGCTTTTCGTGCTCTCACTGGCAAGTCTACTAGCGGGCATAAGTGCAATGTATCGAAATACCCTTTATCAGATATCCGGATGGAAATTCGACGATCTTGGCGTCGTGATTCAAAAGCACCTTTGTGAAGCCCTTTATGCATTGGGTCGCACGGAGGAGGCAGGCGAATCACTACTAAGGATTGTGGGTGAGGATGTCTGTGTGGACGGACCAATTGCCACGTGGGCATCTGGTGAGCTAAGTTGTACCTGTTTGTCTGCCATTCGTTTTTAATTTCACGTAGATTTCATGCAACAATGTCTTTCTACTCCCGAAGGCAGTGGTGGCACGCCATCGAATGCAAACAGACACGATAATGTCCCAACGCCGCTCTTAAGAGAGTGGGCGAAATTAAGACTAACTGTTGGCTCTTGGAAAGATGCCCTGGCTGGTGCTGTCGGTGTGAGTGTTCTTTCGTTTTGGTATCCCTCGTGGGCTTGACACCCCATTGGTCTGAAGTTTATGATCCCCAAACCCACAATTTATCGGGCCATCTGTGAGCGACTCGAAACACTCGACCGGATAACGGACGCGACCGAGTGTTTCCACCAAATGATGCGCGAATTTGGAGGAGTGAAAAACTCACCCGCCAAGCAGGCGGAATGGGTCCTCGGTGAGCGCTATCGCAGTGTAGGTATTGTCGTCCATGTGATGATTTCCTATCAGACATCAAGCAACGTTTTTCTGAGAAACTGGAGTGTCACGGAGATGCGGCAATGGACTCGGATGCCCAGCGACACGACAAGGCCATCTCCGAATATTCGGCCGCACTGTCCCTCGATCCGGTCTCACCACAAGGTATCTTCGTCAAGCGAAGCAAGACGTACATGGCCAAGGGTTTGTGGAAGGACGCGTTAAATGATGCTAATCAGGTGCGCTCCATTGTCTCATGCAGATCGATTCTTGTCGACGTATTCTTTATCAGGTAATCAAGCTTGACCCATCATCTCCATGGGGCTACGAACGGAAGCACGCGGCGTTGCACAAGGCAGGAGACTATGAAAATGCCATAAGCGCCTTCGAGACAATGCTCTCCAGGATGGCGCACTCACCTGACCCAGAGATCCTCAGTAAGTCCATTGGCATCGAACTGGTATTTTTCTACTGATCTCGCCTCCCAGAGTGTCGTCGTGAGTACATAAATACAGAGCAGACAAAGAAGGCGATCCGCAAGGCTGTACAGCATGCCATACGCGACTCACCGCGTGTGCTCATCAATACAATCTCTGGTCGTCTTCTCGACAAAGCCAACCAAGCATCATCGTTCGAATCACTCCCAGTCTTTAAGGAGATGATATCCTCTATGACGACGAACATCGACTCTACCCGCATTGAGCAGGAAACTACGCAGTACTACCGCTATGCCACTTTTTCACACAAGTGGGAGGATAACGAACCACTGTTCGACAAGGTCATACACATCGTCGTGTATGACCTTGAAGAGTCTCTCACTCACAACAAACTCCAAATGTTTTGCAAGATTGTGCGGGATGCTGGATTCAATTGGGCATGGAGTGATACATGCTGTATCAACAAAGCGGATCACTTTGTGCTTCAGGAAGCCCTAGTCGCCATGTTCAAGTGGTACGAAGGCTCCGATTTGACTATCGTTTTACTCCGTGATGTTCTCTCCCCGTCGCGGCGTGGTGATCTGGTGAGAAGCATATGGAATACGCGTGCTTGGACATTCCAGGAGTATCATGCCGCCAAGGTACTCCGGTTTTACACTGGGGACTGGACGCCATACTTGAACCTCGATATTCCCAACCACAAGGAGTCACCTGAGATCATCTCTGAGATGGAGGAGGCGACGGGTGTCTCCGCACAAATCCTGATGACATTCCGTCCAGGTTTAGAGGACATCCGGGAGAAGCTATGTGTAGCTTCGCGACGAGAGACGACCCTCGTTGAGGACGCGGCATACTCGTTACTGGGAGTATTTTCTGCCTCCTTGTCAATCGTATATGGTGAAGGGGACAAGGCGCTCGGGCGACTCTTGGCGCAGCTACTCACGAGCTCGGGAGACACAAGCATTCTTGCGTGGACAGGGAAACCTAGCACATTCAACAGTTGCCTCCCTGCCAATATCTCTGTGTTCAAACAGCCGCCGACAACGCACATTCCGCCAGCCATCGACGATATCCAAATGGACACGACCACTGCCAAATTGCATACCTCTTCACTCAATGTTACCCTGGTCCAGAAGTTGTATGACCGACTCAACGAGCTCCCCGTACCATTGTTCGCAAAGAAACGGATGAAGCTTCCATGCATCACTTTCAAACTTGGACCTGTATCGACTTCTCGGAGCGGGTCGGAACGTGTTTTTCGGGCACAAACAACTGCGCTTGGGGTTGTGGAGATTAGGACCAGAGAGGACCTCTCCCGATTGGATTCTCTTTACCTTGTTCACCCCTGGATCGACTTTCTCCTTCACCGGCACCCTCTTGGAAGTGGAACAGGGTCGGCATCCGCAGAGAATGTTGACGACCAAGCATCATCGATATGCGAGGTACCTCCATCCCCCGGCCCTTCCTATACCCCACCATCAATCAAGCGTACGCGAACGTCGCAGTTTCTCTCCCGGTTTAGTGGACGATCTGCCACGCTCCCTCGAGACGCAGGGTCTCTCCTCCCCCCATCGTCTGTATCGCAGATCGACAAGCGCATGCGTGCGCTGCAATTTGTCACGCGACTAAGACAGCCGTTTGGTGCGCTGCTGTTCACACCGACTCGCCAAAACGTTGCAGAATACAGGAGGGTGGCTTCGGAGAGTAGTATCCGTGTGCAGATACAGGAGGACGCGCCGTTTAATGTGCTGATTGAGAATGCGCGGATGTTGGACGTGCTTTGATGTGTGACACGTTTAATTGGTGATGTTTGCTTTTCCTACTCTTTTTTGGTGGGTGTTGGAGTCTTGGCGTGTCTATCGCTGAACACTTTATCATTTCTCTTGGGATTTCTGTCGACCTTTCGCGTTACCATTCCTTGTCAGATTTATTCTTCGAGATGTTCTTTGATCGAACCTGTGTTGTTATCACTTCTGTACTATCGCCTCGCCATATCTACTCTACGCGGCATTTTCGAGTGGCGTGGTAGTGAATTCTTGGGTTATAAACCAGATAAGCGTGTGCCGCAGGCATTAAAACAAGCGACAGGCCCTCAGATGCAGCCAAGACCGCATGGACGTGATTGAGGGTTGTTTGGCAGTGTTGAATTCAAAAGGCTTTGCCTGCCTTTTATAGATGATGACATTCGCAACGGACGACGACCAACGTACGACAATCAGACGAGGACATGGCAGAGGAAGAGAGCCTCGTTTCACGGAGGCCGAGACGCAGTACAGCTGGGAACCGGTGTGTCTCTTTGTGCATCCTAATATCGCCGTCAGCGTCACACTAACCACCACCAGGATGGAGCTGGCCCTGGCCGAGCTCGCACTCGAGGAACCAAAAGAGGTCGAGGAAGACATCGAATTCGTCGTCGAAAAGGGTACGTCGTTTCTTTTTCTTTCTGTCCACTCCACGCCTCTTTGGGCTCAAGTGACTTTCGGCACGCTGGCACTGAGTTAGATGAGGAGGACGTGTTTGAGTCGGATTTCGCGAGTACGGACGAGGAGGCGGCACAAGAGGACGTCGATGAGGGGGATAGGGATGTACGGGAGGAGGAACGGAGGGAGCGCAAGGTGCGTCTTGCATTTTCGTTTGTCGTTGCTTCGAGAACGAGACACGACCCCCTAGACCGCCCGCGCGCGCTTTGAAAAAGCTACTGCAGCAGCCCATGAACGCCAGCGGGTGACGTTCAACCCCCAAGCGATGCCCTCACAACCGAGGTCGCAGGTGACCCAAAGACCCAAACGCCGCGTCTCTCTGGGTGTCGTCGTGAACGCGGAAACCGGAGAGGTCATTGAGGGCGGTGCGGGGAGGGTGGGCGCCAAGAGGAAAAGTCAGCGACGACATACGATCATGAATACCTCGGCAACCGTGAATCGTATCAAGGATGCCGAGGAGAAGCGGGTTCGTGAGGTGCGTGGGTGTGTGTTTCTGGGGGGGACGCTGCAGTCTGGTTTCGCTTATGATCTCTCGCACGTAGGCTGCGATTCCAAAGAAGACGAAGATGGCTACTCGATTACCGACGCAAGACGAACTGATCGCACGCGCACTCGATACCGAAGAGGGGAATATCATAGAACATAGAGATTATTTACGTCTCGAAGAGGAGAAACGCGCCAAGGCGCGCGTGGTGAAGCAAACCATCGAAGGTCCCGTCCTGCGATGGGTCAGCAAGAAAGAGACGATCCAGGTGGAGGTCCATCTTCCACCGCCGCCCCCGGTGACCACGACGAGCGCCAACTTGTATGCGGCCAAGCATAGCTTTGTGTATGCGTCCGGCGCGGGAGGAGGTACGGTGGGGACTCAAGCGTATAGCATACCGTTTTATGCGTACATGCCGCTCGTTGCTCAGAATGCGGGGGCGAAACCGCAAGCAGCGGGCGCATCCGCGTCGGTGACGGGCCCGATATCTTCGAGCGGGAATTCAGACGTGCCTGTTGCTGGACCATCAACGTCGCTTGTAGCACAATCTACGTCGTCCCTGCCGTCTACCTCTTCTGCAAACATCCAAGACTCCACGACCTCGGTCACGGGTGCTATCTCTCCCGTTCCATCGACCCCGTCGTTGCAGCAGCAATCGCAACCTCAAACCCAGCCTCAACCACAAGCCTCAGCACAACTGCCAACCTTTGCACAAACCAAAACCCCACCCTCGTCTGTTCTTTTCTCCTACCCACCCGTACCCACTACACCCCTCATCGCCCACCGCATCGAAGACGTCTGCAAGAACTACGTCATTCACGAACTCTCCCAATCTGTTTCCTCCAAACCCCCATGGAAAGACACCATGTCAGCCATGTTTGGGGATCACGTGCAGTGGGACGAGGTGAAGGTGTTTACGAGCAAGGGACGGCCTTTGGGTGGGTATTTCCTGTCGTGTTTTCTTCCGTCCGTTTCTTTCGTTGGGGTACTTTGGGTTACTTTTCTCTGTGTCTCTGGAACCGGCGCTGATGACACCCTCGTTCGGCGTTAGCCCGCCCGGTGCGTACGTGCCTTATCACGGGTCAACCTGCCAAGTACTGTGATCCGAGGACAAACGTCCCGTTTGCCAACGTGGGTGCGTATGAGGTGTTGACAAAGGTCATAGGGAGGGGGTATGTGTGGTCTAGTGCGTTGGGGTGTTATGTGGGGGTGAGCGAGACGAGCCGGAGAGATAGGCGTCCAGGTGGAGAAGCTGAAGGGGGTGCAAGTGCGAGTGTGGGTACGAGTACGGGTGTAGTTGAGGGTGTGGGTACGGGCGTCGCTGAGGGTGTGGCTGGGGGGGAGGAAGATGGGAATGTAGAAGATGAGGCCGAGGAGCTGGAAGACCGGACCGTGAAGCGACGCAGGGTCGAGGTTATAGAAGGATGATGGGTGGTGCGAGCCCCTTGCTGGCAGTATCTCTGCTTGTTGATTGCTTTTTCGACAGGTATGACAGATATTGATACACTCTTCGCGCACATGACACCCCTTGCGAGTGATTCTCGACGCATACGCAGCGTTGCAAATCATCGTGTCGACAGGAGACTCAAGAAATCAAGTCAAACAGAGTTGGCTCTCCTCCGAAGTCGCTTCTCCTTCGATTTGGACATCTTGGCATCTCTCTCCTCTAACTCCTAACGTGAGTGACGTATTCTGGGCACCACTGGCCGGTTGGCCGACGGCGGGAACGGCGCTAAGGCGAACATGGGACTGACAGTCACTAGGAAAAAGTAGAATATCATGGACGGCAGGTTTTTTGCGTTCGGGACCTGATAAAAGTGATTATGGTGCCGGCGCCGAAGCCAAAATACAGGAGAACGATCTGGAAGTTTGCATTTTGACCATGATGATAGTCGGCTTGGCACGCGAAGACGAGGTCTTTGGCGACATCGATCATCCTCTGCAGTGCAGACGGAAAACACGCACGCACCGGAACGTAGGGCAGGTCGGAACAAAAACTTTTCACTTTCCTGAGCACGTAGAAATGTCCGAGTATGATCCAGATTATATGATCATGCGATAGTCCAGAGACGCGGGAGTTCGTGATGCGGAGAAAGACGTGGACAGTGGCATCCTGCCGGTTAGGTAGAACTTGCTGACATTTAAGATTACAATCGGTCCTCCTGTAGTCACAATCTTGTCAACTTGTAGGTAATAGAGTGGATGTGGTCGTACTAATGCATATGCTAACGAGGGCAACAGAGCGATCAGGAAACGACAGACACGGGGACGCAATTGCCTCCGATTCGTGCTCAGGCTACATCATCAGGTGTACAATACGGTAACAAGTAGAAGACGTATACTTAGAATATTCAAAGACCTACGTGGATGAACGGAAGCCACCCGGCGAACGACGCGTTGCTATGTCGAAGTCGCCCAATAGCCTCATGTAGCGCTCGTGCGGCCTCCCGATAATCCGGCCTTGTGCCTGTCCGAAACAGTTGCCCGTATACGTCCCTTGCCACACAGGGCGCAAGCTCATCGTCGATCTTCCACATCGTCCCAATGACGCCCCCGTACCCCGCAAACAACATCCCCGCTGTGATATGGACGGCCTCGTCAGAGAGATGCTCATCACCCATTGCCGTCTGACATGCAGAGAGAAAGGCGAGCCCACCGTGGGGACGTGACACCGCGACACCACTTGCAGTAAAAACAATATATCAGATGATTGTGCTACCACAAATAATGTCATATATCAATAGGCTAGTGTTAAACTTGAGCTCTCCCCACCAGCTTCCCTTTGATGAGTGATGTATCAGTGA
>JBBPRR010001528.1:0-10241 GCA_038093115.1 Hortiboletus flavorubellus | reverse complement strand
AGGTTTCCGGTCAAGGACGAGGACCGGATACAAGCGGGAAAGGTGACGAGGTTTTGGACAAGGTCGGGGAAAGACTTAGAAGCATAAAATCGAGCCGGAAAGAAGGTACTGCATTCCCGCAAAGGGTACAGATTTTATAGTCTGGGCAACACCCAAGACTTAGTACATATAAGGTAACTACTAAAAGCGCGATTAAAGGCTGTGAAGAAAATAATCTTCGCTGTCACGGGTAATAATGTCGCATAGAAAGAAACAAGAAACCATGCGCAAAGGTACGAATTGCCCTGTAGTCGCTTATGACGACCCTTCAATGGAACGAAGTAAAAATGGTCTAGAACGATCTGGACGGAAGTAAGTACCGCCGGTGATCGGGTGTACAAATAAGGAAACGGGATAAGGTAAGAATGACGTACGAAATGAATGGAACCAGTTATGTCAGATTAGTCATCGACTGGCCATATCCGGGTTGGGATGGACGATCGGAAAAAATGGAACAGAAAGCGGAAACGTACTTATAAAGGTCGGGTCCACTCAGATGGACACAGGGTAGGATGGGAACGTTGCTGGACACCTTGGACAACCTAGAGGGTGCTGGAAAAGGGGAAAAACTCTGTATACGGACGTAGAGAGCCTCCAGCTCCTACAGCGGCTAGATAGACTCTATCGGCAATATCCGTAGTAATGCTGGGTCAATTGTCTCTGGATCCTGCTCTTGATTTGATGAATTAGGTAACACATACGGCACATCTTGTGAATATATCGTTCGGCCTTGTAAGTTCCAGCCAGACTCAGTAATAATATCATTGTTCGGTGTCCCTCCTGGTGTACTTGTCGGGAATGGGTTTCCATGACTCCATTCAGTAAAGCTAGATCTCTCAATATTTTCTGCCGCGCAAACTCGTTGTTCCTCATGCGGGGTGGAGTGTGGGGATATGGGGGCGGATCTTGCTCCTGTGGCCCCTGATGGGCCTGTCCAGGCACATTCGGCATGTCCGGGTCCCTTAATATATTGTGAGAATGGTTCCTGAATGGGTTGTTGCTGTTCGACATTGTTTTGGCCAATTTCATATGAGTCTTGCGATGTAGCTGGACTTGTTAGGTAGTCTGATATTGTGCTTCCTTGACTGGGGTCTAGGAGTTTTAGGATGTACTTCTCTAATGCCCATAGTTCTTCTCTATCATGTTCTATCTGTTGTATGTTCTTACAAGCAGATCTACACTCAGTACACTCAGTAGCTGAGGGTATTACTATAGTCTCCTCTAGGCTAGTCCTAGGAATGGTTATATGATTTGTGTGGGTAGTTGGCTCAGCTAAGGGTGTGAGACCAAATGGGGAGTGGTAAATTCGGGTGGAGTGCTCAGTAAGCAAGTGAGCTACCCAATGATAGGTAACTTGCCACTCTGATAGGGTACTAGTGCTATGTGCAGTTTCAATCAATGTCTGACTCTGTGTCAGATCGGCTACTATCAGTGGTATTAAGCTTTGTGGGTAGTTTATTGAGTTTGTGCTCATTGTGTTCTCCATCTTCTGATGGTGCTTCTTCTTTGTCTGTGGTTACCTCAGAGTCTTCTCCCTTTTTATTTAGCTTTGTTAGGGAGTGCCTCTGTATGTAAGGTATTACTCTGAATGCAGCAATTGGTCTAGCTAGCTGAGCTCCGTCAACTTTTGCTAGTTTGTAACTTCCTCCTTGGATTCGTCTGATTACTTTGTATGGTCCTAAATACCTGGGCTTAGTTTTCCTATTCAGTTTCTTCTCAACTGCTGTGTTTCTGATTAGGACTAAGTCTCCAGGGGCATAGCTTCCTTGCACCAATCTGATTTCAAATTGCCTTTCAAATTGGCACTTAGAGTTCAATCCAGAATCTTATAAGGTTGCTATGGCTCTTTCCAAATCTTCTTCCCGTCATTCTATTTGCCTTATATGTAGGGCTAATAATTCCTCATGAGAAAGTTCTTGGTCAAAACCTTCAACCAAGAAGGTTGACTCCCATAAATCGAAAGGCAATACTGGGTCAACTCCATGTAAAAGGTAATATGCAGAATATCCTGTTGATCATCATACAGTAATATTGTCTGCAAACAAGGCTGCTTGCAGCTTATCTGGCCACAAGTGTATCTTCCCTTCACAAGTCTTAACTAAAGCTTCTCTAATTGCAAAGTGGCCTTGCTCAACCACTCCATTTGCTTGCAAATTATAAGGGCTGATAAACACTTGAGGTATTCCATGTTGTGCAAGCATGTCTGATAGGGCTCCTTTGAACTCAGGTCCATTATCTGTGACTATCCTTCCCACACCTCCATATCTGTATATGAGATCATCTAGCACAAATTGAGCCACTGCTCAGACAGATGCTTGTCGTAGGGCTTTGCCTTCAACATACTTAGATAAGTCATCTCTAGCCAGCATTATGTAGTGATACCCTTTTGCAACAGGCATGTGCATGATATCAATATGAACCTTCATGAATATAGTAGCTGGTGGTGGGGTAATAATGGGAATATGGACTTTAGCAGTATTCCTAATCTGGCACTCATGACAAGACTTGACATGATGTCGTACATCTTGGTACATTTGAGGCCAATAGAAGTGGCGTCTGAGGTTTTCCCAGGTGGCTTTCTCACCGTGGTGACCTAGTGATTCATGGGCTTGGCTCAAGATCTGTTCCCGCTTACTATGGTCAAATATCACTAAGAGGGGATGTCCAGATTTGGTTCGCTTGAATAGGTGTCCTGCCTTTACAAAGTACTTGGTAACCTTTCGTAGAAACTTATTAGTAACAGGTATGGACTCGGAATTGGTCAGATACTCGTATATCTGCCTAAGGATAGTATCTTGATTCTCTTGGGCAGACAGTATATATGCTGTCATGCTTCTAGAGATACCTTCCTCTATACCATTGTTCTTACACAATCTAGGTCCATAATGTGCGTAGAACAAGGCAATTTCATCAAGCCAACTGTCATTGTATGACTCTATCTTGGCTTGGTCTTCAAGTGGTCTTCGGGATAATGCATCTGGTGCTTTGAACTACAGTATGTTGCAGGTACATGAACAAGGGTAAAATCAAATATAAGGATTCCTTGGATCCATCTGTTGATTACTACATTTGGTTGCAGTTCAGGCTCATTCAGCATTCCCTTGATATACTTAGCATCCACCTTTACTATGAGGTTCTTGGCTCCAATTACATATAGGCAAAAGTGTTGTAGGGCTCGGAATAGGCCAAATAGTTCCAGCTTAGGTTGGGAGTAGGTAGCTTCTACTAAGGAAAAAGGAAGTGATCCATATCTAGAAGGGCAGCATTTACCATGCTCATCTATCTGTGACAGAATCATTCCTACCCCCATATAGCTAGAGTCTACTGACAACACTATTGGTCATCCACATGTGTAATCTATGGGTAAAAGTGCGGGTGCTGTCATAATCAATTCCTTCAAAGTCTCAAAGGCTTCTTGGCATTCTTCTGTCCAGACAAAGGGTACATCCTTCTTCCAGGTGGAAGTTATACTTCTTGCTATTTGAGAGTAATTAGGAATCCATATGCGGACTGTTCCACATAGGCCCATAAATTGTCTGGCTTCTGTAGCACTTTGAGGGGTAGGCCATTCCTTTATGGTCTTTACTCATTGAACATCGGATTCTCTTCCATTGACTCCTACATTCTGGCCAAGTATTACTACTTGGGGTTGGCAGATTTGAAGCTTCTTTCCATTGAAGGTTCCTCCAGCTTCTGCCAATCGATGTAAGATTCGATTCAAGTCTTCTGCATGTTCCCAGATATATTATCGTATTCCTGGTCTTTCTGGTAGAACTGCAGGGTTCCCATCCTTATCAGGATAGGTAGTAAGTGGTCCTTATATTGGGACATCATCAATGAATACATTCATCACTTGCTTGGCGATTTTGTCTTGGAATATAAACACCATGCATTTTTGAAATTCAGAGGGTGAATTGGTGTATCCAGTGGGTAATGAGGTTATCCGTTGTAGAGACTGGTACGTTTCTGTGGTCGTATCCCCCTTCTTAGACACATTCTACCGTCTCCCCGTTGCTCTGATATTACCTTCCGGACTTTCCTACCTAGACCGGATGCTTCCGCCAAAGACCGGATCACGGACTATTAGTCTGGACACTGTAAGGAACTGAAGTTCCTTGTGGTCGTATCCTATCATTCCACCGACTTCCACATCACTCCTAATCATATTCTGACGAATCCTAGCCCAACCTGATTCAATCCTAGTCCAACCCGATCCAATCCTAGTCCAACCCGATCCAATCCTAGTCCAACCCGATCCAATCCTAGTCCAACCCGATCCAATCCAACATTATCTGTCCGTTTCTGGATCTCCGCACATGCAAGATCTATCTGGATCTTTGTTTTTCATTCGGATTGTTTTCTTTTGGTTTCATTGAGCTGTCATATCACTTCGACATAAGCCTAGACCCCTTCGTAGTGTTCTGCATGGTTTCTGTTTACCTGTCAAGGGACGATGTTCTTTTTCTTTTGCTTTGACGTACTTGGTTACCGATTGATATTTCCCTTATTAGGAAGAGTCTTGGGTGTTCCCTTGACTATAAAACCCCTGTAGTGCGATGGATAATACATCTTTTGCCTGTGTGCACTGATCACCTATTTTCTTGCTGCGAAGCTGTGTCTTTGCAAACCTCGTCACTTTTCCGCTCATACCCGGTCCTCATCCTTGACCGGATCTCTCTTATCTCATCACCATCTCATCAAATCTACTCCAGGTTTTTGGATTCCAACATCGAATGTATATTCCTACTCCCTTCTATCTCTACTTCACTTTCCGGATCTTTTGCTCATCGTTTTTCCGGATCAGATTCGTCCGGGTTTAGCCCCTATCTTTCCGGATTCCTTTCTGGATAGTGTAGTCAGGTCCTTTGCCCCCACCAACCTTTTTAGGGTCCCTGGGACGAACCTATTCGTACCCTTCTTTCTTATTTTCTAGTATCCCTCTTGCTATTGCAGCATAGACGGAACTAGTGATTTACAACGCCTCAGTCTAATGTGGTCAACACAGACTTTCACATTTGAGTTCATTACACCGGTCTGTTCCTTCCAATCTTATCTTATCAACTTTCCCTATTATTCTGATCTCCTACTTATGTTCTTCGTACCGCCGAAGACCAATCAGGCCTTTTGGGCCCGACGGCTTTCCTTTTTAGATTTAACTTCAGTCATTTAGAGTTTTGATCCGTTTCATGCCTTTTCGCTTCATTCCCGTTTTCCCTTGACATATATTACTCTATCGGTTGTAGTGCGAGTCCTGGGTATGCCCGGACTATAAAGCCATGTACCTTAGAGTTAGAAAACACTTTTGATTGGAATCACGAACTGCTCAAACCTCTTGTCGCCACCGTACCATCACCATCACCGTCCACCGTCAATGCTCACCACGAACTCAACATTTCCCCATCGTCTTCTATCTCTCTCCGGACTCCTGGACTCCCTGCATCTCCCTCGGACATCCTCCGGACTAGCATCGGACTAGTCGAGTAAGTCCCCGGACTTCTATCTTTCACTCACCTGCTTTACAGAGTCCCTTTTGGGGCGAATATACTCGCTCCCCTACCCCCTTTCTGGCCCAGGACTAGTGGTTCCCACCTCCTAGTCTCCTTCAGGCCCCTTAACATCTTTACACCATAGCAGTCCTAGTGGCGTTTGGAAGGCTGTCATGTCATGACTAGCTTGACCCATTTTTCTTGCATCAAAGCCCCAATATAGGTCTAGGACTGTAAAACATTTCCCTCCCAAGAACTGATCTACAAATTGATCCAGATGTGGGGAAATTGATAATTTCTTGATGCTAACTGCATTTAGTGGCTGCAGGTCATGTACTATTCTTAGTTTCTGCTTCTCGTCATTCCACGTACAGAACCATCGTGATCTGTAGGGGGATTGGCAGTATTCATAGACTCCTGCTCTTATCTTAAGTTGCAGCAGATCTATGATTCATTGTTGCAATGTAGGGGCAAGTCGTATGCCTTTCTCCTGCCATGGCTTATGCGGTACGTGAGGTATCTTATAGGGGCTAAAGTACTCTTCCTTAAGAGTTCCCCTATCCTCATCTTCGAAGGCTATAGCTGCTTCATTCTTGATCAGCGTATAGATAAACAAATCACGTTTTTCAGGCCACAAGAATTGATAGGATTCCATGTCCTTCAAAATCTTGTCTATTCGTGCCTCGGTAAACTTCCGAGTTGGCCTTTGTAGGCCAAAGTATACATTCAGGGGTTCCAATGTTTTCATTGGATCATATGGAATTGTTCTAGTGACTTTAAACTCCTGGGAAATTGCAGTAGGGATTGGCTTGATCCATTGATCAACCCGCTTATATGCTCTATAGGTTTGTACACATGAGTGTGATGTAGATCGGGTAAGTAGTCCTATAGACTCTGCATCTAAATCCTTGGACAAGTACCGATCCTTGCTATGTTCTTCGTATATTGCCTTGGTAGTCATCGCCTTGATATGTATGTCTGCTAATGGTTCCGCTGCTTCGTTAGGCAGGCAGTTACTAATAGCTAGTATGCCTTTCTTAGGCGTGTCGTCCTAATACGGTGTGAGATCTGTCCCTTAGATGTCACACGTAAGAGTCTAATTCCTATAGTAGTCCATAGCTATGTCTATATATGGTCTTAGGATCACACGGGATCTGCCTGGGCCGAATAGCTACTCTCTACACTTCTAGTGCTTCCATTTTACCGTAATAGGGAATCCTTCTATTTATAGTTGTATTCACCGTACTCGTGGTGTTAGCTTCATGCTATTACCAGCGTAGCAACAACTATGTGTTCTCTTCCGTAGTTTAGTGAGGTTGCGCTCGTTGTCTCGTATGACTAGATGGCAAGGTTATCGTATGTAATTGTGTACCGTAGTCTACCTAAAGACTCAGTTTATGTCCTTGTATATCTTTCTTTGTGTGTGGAGCTGATTTCCGCAGGGAACAGAAACATTTATAGTTGGGTTATACACATTGGCCAGTCAACCATTTGACTTCTCTACTTATTTGGGCAGGGTTTCGCTCACACTTTCCATGTTGTCGTCAAGGGGATACAAGGGGGGGTATGTAGGAATATGGTAACAATACAGTAGGGATGTCCTTCATAGCATATAATAGGCGGGGATGGACACTTTCCACATCATCGGATCAGGCGCTCTCGCTCTGAACACCAGGTGGGTTACTGTTATCTACCATAGTCACAAGGAAACGTACCTCTTGTATGTCCGACTATTCCAATCGGGGGGGGGGTTGGCGATACTTGTCCTAGTTGGCCTCTCCCACATGTAGAGTATGAGTCTAGGAGGGGAATGGGTCTCTAGTAAGTCACTGGGTGATCGAGGGGATGGGGTGTACCTGGTCCTATGCGCCTCAAGCGATGGTGGGGGGGGGAGGGGAAAAGTCCACCTCGCGGTTGCTAAGGGCGAGGCCAGGTTTATATACTATCTGGTCAGATCTTAAAGTGTTCGGTGTGTTCCTTAAGCCAGTGCAGTCTGCTAGGGCATAACTTGATAAGCGAAATTAGTATGAGCATGTCTGCTGAGTGTCTATCCTATTTTGGGACCGCTGATCCGCAGCTTTGACAAGGCCGCAAAGTTCCTTCTTGATTTGGGAATGGCGTTTTGTCTTTCCTATTTGGGGACAGGGTCCTAATCTTTTGAGTACAGTGTCTGACTTGTGTGATTCGTCTTGGGCTGTGTCGGCCTCTACTTTGTATACCTAGTCCCTTGGATATTGTATTTAATGTACCTTAGTGTCAGTCACAACTTGTTGCCCATAATACACTTGATTGCAGGCTACACTATTGTACAAACACTTGCACGTGTCTGTGGCGTGGCACATCGTAACTAATCGTACATACAAATATCCTCCTAACATAGGTAGCAACAAACTAAAAGAGTAGTCATAGAAGTCGCAGGAGGGGACGGTTGGTCAAGAAAACGAAGTAAAAACAATATTACAGTCTCGGGGACAGGACTGTCAATGGACGTCAGAGAACTGTCAAAATCTGTCACGAAACTGTCAAACGATCGAGCCTGGAGCACAACTGTGCTTGGGTCTCAGTTCACACTCTGAAGAAAAGATAACACATATGAAAGCGTCTAAGACGCTGGTTTTTCCAAAAATTGTGAATGATAAGCATAAAAGGGTAAAACGAAACAATAGTTAGTAACACTAGACGGGGATCGAGGTATACTTGATCAGTCCTTGAGGGACAGACGGCGGTGCGACAATCTCCGAGGTGCCGTGTTGCCAATAGAAGTCTTCTTGTTTGGCACGGAGTCGGCGAGCGTCGCAATAGAGCGACTGCGCTTCTGTAGCGTGGCGACCAGCGAGTGAGTTGGGGTTGTCGAGGTGAAAGTCATGTAACAGCTGGGTGACGAGATCTTCATCCAGGAGAGGAATCTGTAAGATCAAATCAATTAGATCAGATAGTTCTACTTCACCCATAAAGCAGAGCATTCCGTTGGCTGATTGGAGGAACCCGATCTCTTCGAGAGTGAAGAGGGGGTTGGCAAAGGGTGCACATTGCTGAAAGAATTTGCCTCGGTATACTGAGGTGGGGGCAATGGTGGTGCCATTGATAAATATGACAGTGGCAGTCTCTTGCAGGCAATCATATGCCTGCGGGAGCGTTAGTACTGCAAGGATAGGGTGTAAGACGCTGTAGGTATCTGCGCGAAAATGGCGCATATCTTCAAGATGGCGGCGACGGTCGATCTGCAGCCGGAGCACATGGAGCTCGTAGGATGGGATGCGGCCGAAATATACTGTAGGGGGATGCCTCATTAATTGTTCGCTTCTCAGTGCTCTGTCCCAGTCGCATGCTTTCTCCAAATACCTTCTTAGCAATAAGTAAAAGGTTGTCGTATGAAAGATTGCTGCATCGATATACGGCAATGCGATTTTTCCTTCAGGCAGGGATGGGTGGTAGTCCAGATTGTATTCGAAAGGCGGCTGGAAATAGGTAGTGCTGTAGTTACCATTCGTCTTGAACGAATTAGTCCCATTGAAATGTCCTTCCCCGAAGGGAAGGACTCCAAACCTTTGATTCATCTGCATGTGGAATTGATTGGGATCGAAAATACCCTCCATAAGAGGGTTAGAGCGACTGTAAAAGAGTTTCCTGAGGTGGTCCAGGTCTCTACTTTGAGGCAATGGATACTGGGATATGTCGGAACTCCAAGTCAACGAGGTGGAGGAGGTACTCCTGGTCTCCGATCGACTATCTTCTTCGACAATTTGCTGATCTGTAAAAAAAATCGGAGAGGGACTCAGGGTGACAATGTACCCCAATCGTGGCATGAGGTGCCCATCCTCCTTGGACAGGGTGAGGAGAAGGAACCTCCCCAATGATGAGGAGGTAGTCAGTGGGATATTCGTTAGTCCTAAGTCCAAGGTCCTCTCACCCAGTACCTTCCATGGCCGATTGTCGGCATCTTCGTCAGCGATCTTCTTTTCTTCCCGAGCTCGACTGAGCTTGCATCGCAGGCCACTGGTATGGAGGAGGGAAAGGAGGGAGGGAGGATCGTCATGTTGGGAAGGAGGGGTGAGGATGGGAGGAGGCAGCGCACAGCTCTCCTGCTCGAGGAGGTATTCGAGCTGCACTTGGTAGCCGGGGAGGAAGGGAGCTGTACAATGACCTAATCGGGTAAACATCGCGTAGGGGACAGGGGATGTGATCTTTCAGGCATCGTTGGGTAGCACCACAGTGGGTAGGCTTACCTGACACTTATTGGGTTCCGTGTCCACTTTGGGTAATTCCGTGGGAAGTATATAGACTAATTGATAATTGCTGTCTACATTGTACAGCATAGGTCGCAGAGTGGCATACTGCGCTGTCTTCCTTCTAGACAAGACGACGAAGAACCAACCAAAAATCGGTGGTCCCCAGACAACGTGTCTTATCTCCACGGGCTAGAACACTTTGCTCAAGGGAGGTATGAGTAGTCTACCCTTGGCGGAGTTAGGAGTAATGGATATAGTCCAAATAGAAAAAGGGGAGATTTAGTGTACCAGGAGCCGTGGTTTGTTCGCCAATCCTCCACGTAAGTTTACAGATTGGTTGTTAAAGATCGTTTCAGCCTAAAGTCTGGTTAGTAAAGGTGATTCTAGGTGGATTACACACCTAATGGGCTCAAGTTAATGGCAGTAGGTTGCCTAGTAACGTGGAAACTTGTACTTTGGTAGTACAAAAGGTGGGCGATGTAGGAAC
>JBBPRR010001527.1:0-10246 GCA_038093115.1 Hortiboletus flavorubellus | reverse complement strand
GAGCTCCCACACCAGTGGACATCGTTTCCATCCGAGCTGGCGAGGTTTATACTGAAAATGCAGATCCTATCAATGGTCATCGGCTGCTCATCCAAGCCCTCGTCAAGTTTGATACTACGCACGTAAGCAGCTTTCTCTTAGCCTATGAAGGGCCGGTGACATGATTCCGTTACCCCGCTACACAGAAAATTGACATTACGGACAAGCGCGGGCAAACCGTGAATTCAGACCTCGCTGGCCCCCGTAAGGTCGTGCAATACCTCCTATTGGAAAAAGTTGGGTGGTATGACACACCCTGGAAGATCAAGGACCAGTTTCACAAGGCATAGAGGGCCTCGTATAGCCTTTCCCATTACTTACTGTCATACATTAGCTTGGTATCGGGCCACGCGGATGCAATATAGTACCACTTCCAGTCTAGTAGGAGTCGGAACTCATCATGTGGAGTCTATTTTCCAACTTTTGCATGTGAGCAGGGGGCTTCATTCCGACTGCAAGAGGTAAAAGTGTGCGCAGATATACAATCCGTACTCCTGCTTTATCTGACGCTTCTCGTCAGAGAAAGGCCGTAGACTTCGGGGTCGGTTTGCGTGACATGGTACGCATGGCGATCTCAGTGCGACGCTCAAGGGGAACGTAAGACAGTGTAATGCATAAAGTGAACTATCGTCTTTCTGATCAATTGGTGACCGTTTCTTCAACACAGACATGTTACTCAAACGACACTCGACACAATAACTCATATTCAAGACTCGTATCCAGGCTTGGTACACAGACTTCGGGGTTAACTGGCAATCATCAAGGAAAAAACGCAACCACGAAGCGAGAATCATCGCACACGATTATCGTATGGAATCATACTGAGACGTTTGGAAGAGTAATTCGTAGCTAGACTCATCGTACAAGGCACCTCAACTGGGAACGCTTTCAAGACTGCATGAGACACGTGACAGAACACATCGAGAAGCGCTTACTATCATTCGTCTTCCTTTTCCAAGACCTGTGCAATACCAGACCTGATCCAGCGGTGCTGGCCCGGCCTGATAGGGGTCCCGTATGCGTCTTGGAAGACGACTTCATAGCCCTTCTCTGGCTTCAGGAGGAGCGTGTGAGAAGATCCACCGAAGTGGAACATTCCAATCTCCTCTCCGACATCGACGGTCCCCGATTTTTTAGTTATCTCGCAAGTGGACACCTCCACCATTCCGATCGCGATGAAGGCAACCCAGTCGAGGTGAAGATCAGGGTCCGTTGGCTCGATGATATACACGCCGCGAGTGGCGGAAACGCTGAGCCATGGCTGGGAACGAATCATGGCACCGTGAGGGTCACCTGGTTCGAGGTCGGGATCATTAGGGGGGGCGCCATTGTCGGGGAGAACAGCATAGTAAGTGCCATCAATCACTTGGCTCGCCTTGATGATGCCTTTCACGGGGCTGTGAAAGCGGTGATAGTCCGCAGGACTAAGGAATGCCTGATAAACAGAAGCGCCTTTGAACTTCTCTGCGTGTTCAGGAGCCAAAGAGTACTTCTGATCCCCCCCGAGCATTTCGTAGATGGAGTAATTCTGCTCCTTCAGCCAAAATGTGTCATGAAGCCGGACATTCTTGGCAGTGCGCAAGACGGTAGACTCGCAAGCATTGGCGACAAATCTTGGCTGGGTGGGGAGGGGGCGGACGTCAGGCTTGAGTCGTCTAGTGAAGAAGGAGTCCCACGAATTGTAATAGGGGACGTCGGGGAGATCGGTTTCGTAGGTGTCAAGAAAAGACAATTTGCCAAGGCCAGACTCCAATATGGCCAAACCCTCTTCGCTGAACCACCCTTCTTTGGAAAGAGTACCGTTTGAATCATTACTTTTCAGGTATGTGCCCCAGGAATTCAGCAAAGTTTTGAGCGCTTTGTTGAAATCCTCGTCCGTGAACAATGTATAAGCAGCGGAGGTGTTGCTGACTAGATCAAGGATCAGATACAATGGCACACCGATCGGCTCGCCGATAGTGATGTCGTTACGCTCGGCCTTGTAGAACGGGGGCGGCGACTCGACGATGCCGTCAAGAAGCTTCAGGAAGCCATTCCAGTCCGCCACAATAGACGAGTCGTCAGCCCACTAGAGCTGATAAATCAGTTTATGATCATGACGGCAATTCGGGCATAGTACCTGTGCATAATATATTCCTACTTGAGTGAGAGCATTCTTGAAAAGCTCCTGCTGCTCTGCCGTGACGTCCTTGTCAAACTGTTTGACGGCATCCTTATGCCCATGGATGCGTGCAGTTGACTTTCTCAGGCCGGCGACGAAATCATTGTGGACGCTGTTGTTCTGGGGTACCCAACCACTGTAGGCAGAACGCTTTATGGCTAGGTATGGTTGAGCCATTGCAGTGGAGTTGAGTTCTGAGGGTTGATGTCGGCTTTTATACCCAAAGACTGTTTGTACATGGCTAGAAAAAGATCGCCGCAATCCACGTTGTGAACAAATAATTTACCTACCTGACCAGCGTCGTTCCTTCCATTCCGAGTTCCTGTCCATGCAAGCGGAGAAAGGCTCAGCCGACTCAGGGAGAACTGAAAAAAATCATAGATCTCAGATGTCGGTTGGTGACGATCAAGGAAATGCTGGCACAGTACTGTGGGCGATATGACGAACGAATGTGACTCGTGGAACCAAGTACTTGTCAAGGCCGCACCGATACACTGTCACCCACTGCGCTTCATTATCGCTGGCAGCCGCATGGCCTCCGCCCGTGTTTGGAAGCAAATAGAAGGGGTAGGTAAGATATGATCCATGGACTCGATAAGGAGCTGAGCGCAATGCTATACCTTTGAAGGGGATAGAGTACCTGTCCCTAGCCCACGGGAAACGGTAAGTCACAAGCTATAATTGGAAGAACAACGCCCCACAGGCATGCGTGACGTACCACAAATTTCAATAGTTCTTGTTTGGCCGCATGGCGTTCCAGAATTCGAGGAAGTATTGGTAAGTCACGAGTTCGGTATAAGTAGTCTGTGAGAAAGAGAAGGCTGGACACATACATTTACATTTGTGTGAATCGCACACACCTCCTCGGAGTGTCGGCGCTGCGTCATTTTTTTGTTTTGTTTTGGGACTGGCTTGTTATGCAGGAGACCGCCATGAGTCCGAATGTCGATGAACAACTCAACGCAATGCCCTACTGCAGGACCAACTAGTAGATAAAGGGCCGAACTCCGGCAGAAACCTTGTTTACAAAGTGAGCGTGCAAGTTGCACTTGGCAGCTGCGCTGTTGGATCAGGTATTGTTATTGAAGGCTGTCCCCCCGTGACCTTGCCAGTGTACATATGCCGTAGCCAGTACTTCCGACGCCGCCGTGGCAGTTGCAGAACCCCTGAAGACATGAACTCAACCTTGGTTTGCGGTCTAACGTGGGTATCGTTCGTTTATCTAAGTCGGCTTCGTTAGGGTTGGGATACTCACGATGTACACCTCGTGGCCGATCGATCAACAGCTGACCATGCATATCCAACTTTGCTATCTTTCCCGTGCCCTTCGTGCTTCAAGTTCTGTGACAGCCAAGGTCCGTTAGGCGCCTGTTCTCGTAACGCTTGGTAAAAGTACACATCGGAGGTGACCTAAATTCCCTGCGATTCGGATGTGGTAGACAGGAGTCGCAATCAGATTGGAGGTGTCAAATTTCCCTTCTGTTTAACTCCGAACTGCGTTGGGCTAGAAGGGACTGCAGCGGTCGATGATGTGAGGGTAAGTAGATATGTCTGCAGACTAGTACTGCCTGCCAAGCCTGAGGTTACTTCGCCGGTTAGCTATGGCTGCGCTACTCCGTCCGCAGCTTCTTGCTTGGAAATGAGTCGACTGACCCTCGCCGTGCACACGCAATTAGGTCAAACATCTATAGCCTACTAGTACAAAGTCCTTCCAGTTGACGAGATACTCCCGTATCCCGCTGCTCTCACCTGACCTCGTATCACGCAGTCCTACCCGTTGAGCAATAAACCCAGTCCCCCTTCACCGGGCGACCCAAGTCCGTCTAAGATGCATCTATTGATACTCTGACGGTGCCCGGCAACATGACGGACCATAGCGGCTCCGTCACGGACGGCGACCACCCCGTATGAATGATGGGGAAACACATCTCGGGCATGCCCCCTAGTGGATACCACCGTTCCGGGTTTTCAGAGTGGCACAAGGGACAACGCGATGCAGATGAAAGGATGTCGTAAAGTCCGATCTAGGAGGGACAGGAAATCGGAATGAACTCGAGACGGTCGCCTGAGCAGTCTCATCAAATTATTTGTGCGACAGAATCCCCACTTTCAAGTTCCAGATAAGGCAGGGATTAATTCGCGCTACAGTGATGTCCCCCTGTCAACTCCTGGATAGGTTCCTGACCCCTGGCTAGTGTGAGCGAGATCTAGCAACAACTAGATGAAAGGAGAGTAAAACCACTCTGTGTGAGTAAGAGTATATAGTAAAGAGTATAGCGTAGTTTGCCTCGGTCGAGTATACAAGAGACTGGCAGGGAAAGTGGTCAACGCTGCGCGGTGTCCATACACAGTGACTAAATACTGTTGCGGGTCGTCCTTCGACACAAAGATCACGCCTGTGGCACGAGCAGTGCAAGGGGTTGGTGGCGATAGTGGTGAGCCAGATTTGTGAACGGGTCATGGAACCATGGGAGTCACCTGGCTCGGGGTTGGAGTCGTGCCATCAAACGCTTGGCTCGCCAAGATTGATAGGGCTGCGCTAGCGATGATAGTCCTACGGGCTGAGGAGCGTCTGATATGCTGAGCCAAACACTTGGAATTGTAATATCATAGCAAGAATAATCCAGAGCCTCGGGCCAGAAAGTAACGTTGAGCTGGATATTTTGTACCGGTGCGTAAATAGTAGACTCGCACGGGTCATAAAGGAAGGGGGTATTGGAACCGTTACAGTCGGGCGTACTGCAGCATCCTTGAGCTTTCTGGTGAAAAAGGAATTCCAATTGAGGACTCTAGTGCCGAGATGGGTCCAACTTTTTGCGGGTTTCACCAATGGTCAAGATTCTAACATGGTCATGGACCGCTGGTCTCCACGCGTATTGCTGGAGTCTGAAGTTTTAAGCCAGTCGCTTGCGAACAGATTGAAATTCGGCTGATTGGAGAAGTTGTAGGCAGCGAAGGTGTTGCTGACTAGATCAGGGATGAGATACATGGATACATCGGCCTGCCGAAGGAATATCGGGGCACTGCCTCAACCGCCCTACGGAGAAGGGTCAGGAAGTCACCAAAGATGGCCATGATTGAATCAGAGTCAGCCCACTAGAGGATAAAAATAAGTTCTGCGGTGTTTCCAGGACGTCGGTTCTCCTGTACCTTGGAATCTTATTGTCCAACGTGACGAAGAGCGGTCTAAAGACGCGTTTTCTGGTCATCGACAGTGACGACTTGCAGATGTCTCGTCGCTTGCAAGTGCTTTCGACGAGACCCCGAACGAATCTATCGTGGGTCTTGTTGGTCTTGGGTACCCAAGCTTGATAGGCAGAACGGGCTATGGACAATGGTTGAGACATTGTGGTGGGGTCCATGGATGGTGCAATGGTAGAGCAAGTATTTCTTTATACCCAACCATTGTTTGCGCGTGGCCGGCAAGGAATGATTCCAATGTCCCATCCACCAGATCCCGAGGGATTCGCACCAACGAGGTCGGTGTCAAAGCAACTGGCATAGAAGTTGGTAACACACGGTTCGCTGAGCCAGTCTTTGAGATAGAGAAGGCTGCGGCAGTACGGGACTGTCACGATGCAAGCAATCATGACCTGCTGCAAACAAAGTGCAGGACAGATGCTCTCCGGACTCTTCAGTGAGATCAATTGGTCGGTTCCAAGTTCCTTGATGCGATACGAATACCGATGGATGATAATCCATTCAGTCGGGGATGGTAATGACGGTAAGTGTGAGCAAAGATACCAATCTAGAAAGTCAACCGAGAAGTGCCGTTGCCCTTTCTTCCCTTGAGACTGTTGCATGGCATGGGATGAGTGGTCTGGCTGAGTCCAGCCCGCTCGAAAGACGGTCCAGGTAGGTAGGGTTCTGGAAATGCCACAACACGCTTGAGCTAGAGAAGTAGACGGGGCGCGACCCTAATTTCTTGAAGACTAGCTTCTGGCATAGCAAAACGCGTCCAAGCAGTGAAATAAATGTTGTTGGGACAATGAGTTCTGTTACTCAAAGGTCTGTAGGTGTGTAATGGCTGGAGTCGTGTCACTTGGTAGGGCAGTAGCAAGGGTCGATCCTAAACTTGAAGCTTCAAGTTTTGCTCAGGCTCGACATCGCGGCACCTTCTTGTCATGTCACGCAAACCGACCTCGAAGTCTACATCTAACAAGAGCCAAAGGAAGCCCCTCAAAACGCTCAAGCTTACACCTCGCGACAGCGATGATGGCCTAGAACCGCTGACGAAAAAGTACCGTGCTAGTTTCGCGGTAGGTAGTCAAACAGACTCGACTTCTCGGTCTAGCACAACTCATCATCCTCGTTTGTCTGTTACAGCTTTCGAATCCTCGGGTGTTCGATTTAACCGGGAGTGATGCCATTGTGTCGTCGAGCTCTCAAGGACTGGCCGGTTCGTCGCAATTGGCAAAGCCTTGCTCCTCGGTGGATGTCAAAGGAAAGAACAAAGAAACGAGGACATCGGTGGATGATGAGGATGTTATTCTATGGGTGGACAAGTACGAGCCTAGGTCTGAGGTGAGATGCCTACCGTCTTCGTGTCTGTGAACGACGCCTTCGGCCGTTCGTCATGCTGAACTGAAGCAATAAAGGCAGAACTGGCGGTTCACAAACGCAAAATAGAAGATGTGCGCCGTTGGCTGCTTGAGGCGTTTGAGGGTGGCCCATCAGCAAAACTGCGAAAGTACCGTGTACGTGTTCGTTGTTAGAGGCCATCGCAGCTGAGCAAACTCTTTGTCTGTCGTAATCTACAGCGCATACTCGCCCTTACTGGTCCAGCTGGGACCGCAAAAACGTCTACAATGCGCGTCCTCTCTAGGGAGCTCGACTTCGAGATTCTCGAGTGGCGGAATAGTATGAGTGAACGTAGACCATCTGCCTTCACAAACGAAGAACCTCGCCCGGATGGTGAGCCTGACTTGCGTAAACCTTATCAGAACTGTACCACTGAGATCCTTTTGAATTGTTCACTTGCGCATACAATTTTGCAGAGGGACCAGACATTGACACGGAAAACTTGTTTGACAAATTTCAGGCTTTTCTGACGCGAGCCATGACTTGCAACAGTATATTTGGGCAGCACAACACTGCTCGGGGACACTCAGAGACCCAATCATCCACTCAATGTTCCGGCAAACGCCAACTCATTCTTTTGGAAGACCTCCCTAACCTTCTTCACCAGCCTACCCAAGTGCGATTCCAAGCTGCCCTACGATCCCTATGCATCCCGTCTTCCAGTCTGTCAGAACCCCCGGGATCGCCGATTGTTATTATAGTATCGGACTCAGGTCTTCGTGCTGAACAGCCGGATGATGACGCATGGGTTGGTAGTAGCACCGGGCGGAGGTGGGACAAGAAGGAAGTGCTGGACATCCGAAATGTTTTGGGACCTGAGTTGTTGACGAGTCCCTATGTGACATGCATTGGGTATGTACATCGCCACTGCAACTCGCATTTTGATGGGCGGTTCTGATCAGATATCGTTACCCAGGTTTAATCCAATAGCCCCCACGTTGATGACGAAGGCGTTGCAAGCACTCCTTGCTTCGCATTCTAGATCTTTGGAAGCACAAGGGAGAGTAGGCAGACTGCCTGGTCGCGAAGTCATCGATATCATTGTGGAATCTTCCAGTGGAGATATCCGAAGCGCGATCATGGCCCTTCAGTTTGCATGTGTGATAGATCTCCCCACTTCATCGATGGGGTCGAAGGACAAGATGGCTCGCAAGAATGTAAGCAGGACGAAGAAGACCGCAAATGCCCGTGCGGTTTTGGAAACCGTCACCAGACGCGAGCAGAGTCTAGTTTTATTTCATTTGATGGGAAAGATCTTGTATAACAAACGTCAGAGTGGCGTATCGAGCTCGTGCGGCTATTGCTAACAGCATACTTCTTATCCAGGTAGGTTTGACCCTCCCTCATCCCACCTCTCAGCCAGGGACGCCGCGAAAGAGCGTGAACTAGATACGCAACTTGTCGATCCGCGACCTTTACCGGCGTGGCTCTCGCATCACAACCGGGAAGCAAGTCGAGTGTGCACAGAGGCAAGCTTTGCCAAGTGCATTTTGTGTGGCCGGCGACTCATTATTTTTCCTCACCACACAGACGCTGGCAGCCGATTCGCCCATCGATTCATCTCTGCTTGGAATGTATACTCATCAAAACTATACCCAGTTCTGCACGGATATCGACCAGTGTGATGGTGTCTGTGAAGGACTGAGTTGGGTTGATTGCATGGGCGGGGTGAGCCCTTTGGCTCCTGTCTCGTCATCGTTTGTCCTCTGCGCATGCTGATCAGGTGTTCGGCTTATCAGGTTCAGTCAGCAAATTCTCCGTATGCATTTCCTACCCTGACACTCTCTACCCTCCACTCCCTTCCAACACCGGTGCCTCGGAACGGACAGAAAGTGTGCAAGCCCGCATGGTTCCATTTCCGCACCCGGGAGCTGGAGGCTTCGGATGCGGTCGGGGATGTTCTTGGCTGGCTCGGGAAAGGGGTGGCTGTCAGTGGTGATACGGAGGAAGCGATGTCACAGGTCTCGCTAGGGAAGTGGACTCATGCCAACGTTGCGACGGAGCTTGGGGCCTGGCTGTGTGCTCTCGAGCGATGTAGTGGTGACGTCAGACCGGTGGGAAGCAGAATACAAGGGGGATCTCACCTGCAACCGCCGCGGACACACCGATCATTCTCTTACTTGCCGTGGAGCCTTGGGACTTCCGTGGGTGATGCGCTGGGAGAGAACGAGGGCGAAGGGGACGAGGGGGACGGATATGAAGACGAGGAAATGAGACTGTCTAGTGGGATACGAGGTAGGGAAGAGGGGAAGGGGTGGTTGGAGGACGATGATATCGAGGATGTGGAATGAACGAAATGAAAGGTATCGCGAACCTACTGTTTGCTAGGGGAGTGTTGGTGCAACCAAAACCTGCCTGATACGCAAGAGAACGTACCGCGGTATCTCCGGGCCGGTTGTCCGGACACGTACTTCCGGTTCTACTACCATCACCATTATTAGTACCTTCAAGAATGTCCGTTTCGATACGCAGAGGACTCGCGCAACGTATTCATGTCCTCAATGGTGTTCGGCGCACACCAAAACATGCTCGGGCAGCTTTCACAGGTGTTCGAAATCGAGACACAAAGAGCTTCATTCAGGCAAGACCTCAGTCAACCAACTTGACCTCGCACAATGAACCTCATGGAGCTAGATCCTGGTTACTTCGTGGAAGCAACATCCGCGTATCTACGCTTTTTGCCGCGTTACTTGCACTGGGCGCAGGTGCCACGGCGCTCGGTCTGTGCGTGGCCCATCACAAGTCAAGTTCCCTGCACTAACTTTTCAATCTGAACCTCGACGACATTCCTGCCTGCCGCGCGCGAAATCAGCTACGAAATTTACACCTCGTTCACGTTATGGCCAGTGGAGGTCCGTAAAGACCTGCGTGCTGGCATCAGAGCCAAAAACCAGGGTGACCATGCTCTGAGCGAGCGATTCCTTGCTCGGTGCGTATCGCGTTTCATTCGCTTTGTCTCCATTCAGTTCTTGACACCACCGTTGCATGCACAGTGCTTATCAAACTGCCTCGGCCCTCCCGTTGTTGGTCCTGGGCTCCGACCCGTACCTCAAGTTGTCAGGCATCGCCGCTGTCTTGGCAGAAGTTACCCCCGAACGACGGGCGAAAGAAGTGCTACGGAGCGTGTGGGACAAAGGCAACGCCTCTACCTCTACGTCGTCCGCTTCCCAAGCCCCGGGAAATAACGACAACAACAACGACTGGGCAGCATACACGCTCACGAACGAGGAGCGCCTCCGCAGAGTTGCTGTTGCATGCAAGCTTGCGGAACTGTGTACAAACGAGGACGAACAGGAAGAGGAAGAGTGGCTTGTGTGGGCGGTCGAGGAGGTTCTTCGGCTGGCAGGTGTCCAGACACAAAGCGGAGACGCCGCAGGCGGTATGGCCCGCTCTGAGGGCACTTTAACATCCGTTGTGCTCGCAGCCGACCCCCTGGCTCGGAGCTAACATTATCTCGTCAGTTAG